>PVJS01004207.1:0-70479 GCA_004027185.1 Glis glis
ATTTTGAATCTTTGTTAACTATAGCACTATGGTACTCAGCAGACTGCTAGAACTTATTCAAATAAAACTGTGTACCTATTGAACTACAACTCCTCCTTTCCCCTGTCCTCCAGTGGTGACCACTACTGTATTTTCAAGTGGGTGCCTTCTGGACACCTGTTACCAGGTGTCATTGTTTGGTGACATAGTGAGCAACTTGAATGAATATGCAAAAATCCTACTCAGAAAAATGGCTAAAATTTTCTTTTATTGTTATCCATCATGGAGGCTATGGACTTTGGACCAAAAAAGGGAAATATAGCCTCCTACCCTCTGCATTTTGGTTCAACTTAAAAGATATTTTATCATTTATATGCTTCATTAAATTGCACATTTAAGTAGTTGTTAATGAAAATAGATGAAAGTGTGTTTTCAGTAGACTATAAATCTGGTTCAAAACTGAAGAGCATTCTTTTTATGTTCTCTTTAAATGGAGAAATAGTATTTTTAAAATTCTTGATATCTGGCTTAAAAGAAAATTCTATGATTAGTTTACTCATTTTACATTTGGTGGGACTCAAAGTATAAGTAAAAATGGCTTTGTGTCTACATTCTAGCATGTTCAATAAATGGATAGGACTCTGTAGGAACTATTATAATGGAGATATTTAATAACAGAAGTCTTTTAGTTAATGAAGTAATTTAAAGGAATATTTCAGCGACTTTTTTTTTTTAACTGGGGATTGAACCTGGGGTATTCTACCTCCAAGCTATACCCCCTGCCCTTATTTCTTTTTCTTTTTTGAAACAGGGTCTCACTAAGTTGCTGACTCTTATTAGATATGTCAATATGACAGAAACACCCATTCATTTAAAGCAAATGTTTTCCTGGGTTGAGTAGATGAGAGCCTTTTAGTCTCTCTTTAGGTGCGACAGTGTTCAGTTTAATTACTATCCACCTGTCTCATCTGACCACTTGATTAGATCAACAGATCCAGGTACAAAAACCAAAACCAAAACTAAACCCATCAAACTACAATGACTGTACCTCATGGTATTTTGCGTCATTGATTCGGGCTTTTTTCAATGTATCTTCGAGATGCACGGGGCCATTGCTGAATCCAAAGTCATAGAACACATGTAGGTAACCATTGCGCATTTCCAGGCTGAAAAACATACTCTGTAGAGAGAAAAAAGTTGTAAGGTGGGGACATCTGTTAGTATGAAGGCCAAAAGATGTGATTGCATTTATTTTAACATGAAATTGGTAGTATTGAAAAATGATTGCAAGGTATGTTGAAAAGAATCCCCCCAAAATATCCATAAGTATGGATATAAGACAAAGAAGGCTATATTCTGTATTATTTGGAGTCACTGGATTTATGTAAATAAATATGGAATTAATATGCACTCGAACCACATGATGTTTGAAAACACTCAGGTAGCTTACTGATCAGGTTTGCTTGTTTCAGAAGATGGTTCATAGATACAAGACTTCAATGGATTTGAAAAGTAAAGAATTGTGATAAAGCCCCCATTCTACAGAAAGTGAGCTCCAGAGTGGAGTTTGCTGGGAGTATGGGAAAAAAATTCAGTGGAGTTTAGGAAGAAAGCATTTTAATTTATATTTATACCCATTAAAAAGTCTAAAACAGAGAGAAACTGACCTTTGATATTTAATACATGGATTACTGACCCTGGACCTTCATTTCATTATTTGTCTGACTTTCACCAATTTATGTGGTTTGTGAGTCTGCTGAGGGGGTTCCACACTCAAAGGGCTCAAGGCAGCTCCTCACCCACTTCTTCACTTACAGCCTATTGTCATTTACTGCATAGTATCTGTGCCTAGTTACATGGATTTATGGGTGATATAACTTAAATAGTAGACTATTTACAATTATTTTGTATTGAGATATAGAGTGATGTGAAAATATTTTGGGACACACGGATGTTTGCAGCTTACTGCAAATTACTTAAAATACTATCAAGTTTAAAGAGGGTTGCACATTTTTTGTTATAAAGTATTTTAAGTTTGTTCAACTTTATTTGTGATGACATGTCTTTCAATAGTATGAAACCTAGTTACTTCAAAAAATAAACAGTCTTGTTCTGTCACATCAAGGTCAGGTATATTATAACAATGGATGAGAAAGTTATGCTGTGAAATAAATGGGTTTTTAAAAAAAGATGTTCAGGAATTTTTTTTCTGTTGTTAAATGATTTTGTTGATGAAAACAATGTAAGTGTACTATCTATAAAAACTTATACTATTAAAACATTTGTGGGAGAAATTCCTAATCTGTTTAAAAATCTTTTAAGTGAAGATATGCAATGACTTTGCACTCTTTCATTAAAGCTTACAACATGATACAATATCTGATTAGCTTGCAAGAATTGACAGGAAAGAGAAAATGTACTAGACAAATGTCAAAGATTGCTTTAGCCAATTGGTGCATGAGATTGAAAAACTGTATATGATCTAGTAGGCACAGCTCATAACACATGTCTTACATTTTTTAAAAATTTTGTGAGGTATATTATCCAGTTATGACAGCTGATAAAACTTAGTATAGAAATAAACTGGATTTAGGACAGACTTTCAAATCACTGTATCACAAAGAGTTTAACAAGATTTAAAAAACACTTAGCATATTTAGTTACATTGTTCTCACTAACATTGCCATTAAAAATAAATTTTAGTGAGAGCAAATGTGTTATGGCATTATTAATAAATAAAAATTATTCATTTTTATTTTAACTATTTTATTTAATATTTTATTTTATCTTTTGTTTTTATGACTCCTTTTGAATGTTTCATGATATACTTATATCTGCATATTGTACATCTATATTATTTATAACTATGAGGCATGAAAGCTTTTTTACCGATTAAAGCATATGTTTTGGTAAGGTCAGGAGACCAGTGTGCAATTTCTGTAGACACTGCACACCTAGATCTTGGTGTTGATTTTTCTCAAAGTTTTCTTAGTTTCTGAAAGAGCATGTATAATAAACATTCAAAAGTTCAGTATGGAGAAATGCATCCCAGGAGTGCTTTTATTTATTGCTGTTATAACTTCCCTAAAGGAAAAAAAATCCAATTTCGCTTTCTGAACTAGAAATTCAGTTTAGCACTGAATTTCTTTCCAGGCACAGCATGCTCAGCCTGGAAAGGTTCCTGGAAACATAAATAGCAGAGAGTAAAGGCAATAAAGAAGAAGAACTAGGGCTTTTATTTTTACTCACTCCATTGACCATCAGGAGCACAAGACCGTTGTCGGCGGGTGTTCGAACTTCTATGTCAAAGCGAGTCACCTGACCGAATTTCCCTCTCCTTGTGATGTCCCTCACTACAGCATAACTAGAGCCATCAAAGAAGTAACTGGCAGCCCGACTCTGAGTGAATGCCAGTTTATCTCTGAAATGGAAGCACAGGGCCACGTGAACATTACAGTTTCTGTTAAGCTTTTCAAGTGAGACCCTCACAACCCATTCTCTGAGCATCTTCCATGGACTTCACAGCATTTAAGTGAAGTTCTGTCTTCTGCATGGAGGAAATGAAATATTTATAAGTAAATTAAATGAATTGCTTTTAATGGATTTTGTCTCTATCCTAGGTACTAATGCAACTTGAAAATTTCCAGGGAAACCTCAGTTTCTGAAATCCTAAATCAAAGCTTCAAATAAGTTAACACTTTTAATATTTTGGTGTACTCATCTATGGTAAAGAAAAAAACTCTCAACGGTTTTTTTGCAGGCATGACTCTTGTGCAGTTTCATGACTATTTTCCCCAAAGACAAAGTTTGAGAACCTGCAAATTTACTTCAATTGTCCTGTCGGCTTCTCTTGCCTGACTATTGAAATCTTTGGTACCCCAAGCTGTCTCTTACCTGGCACAGGGCACGGACTTGGAGGGATCCATGTTATAGATGTGCTTAAAATTGTACAAGCTGATCACATCATTATTCAAAGTGGCCAATTCCAGGCAGCCAACAAAGCCAGGCAGGTTTAAACTGGCCGGGAGCTGTGCGACAGACAGATAAAGTCAACTTACCACTTTTAAGTTTCCTCCAGACACCACAGAACGGGCAATGAAATAAATCTCATGTCAAGGGGACATACCCATTGATAGAAATATCTTTTTAGACCAGGGTTTGTGTCTATTCTAGGCCAAAACATTTAGATAAACAGTGATTTGTCAGTTGTACGTAGTTTAGCAGAGAAGATGGGATTTGTTGAACAATATATATGTATGTGTACATATGTGTGTGTGTGTGTGTATATAGTCCAGTGTATATATATATATACACTGGACTATATACTATATATATGCTGGACAGTGAATTCATGACAAAAGTCAATGCTCACACCAGCTGTGTGTGTGTGTGGGGGGGTGGCAGGTATTCCTGTTCTCATATAAAGAGAGGGAAGGTAATTCTCAGCGAGGCTCAACAATGTGCCCATAGCTAGTAAGTGATAGTCCTGGAGTGGAAATTTCAGACTGACTTCTGATCTTTGTGGGCCTTTCTTTATCCACCCTTCATCAGATTTCACATTCTCCCCTAGATTCTACCTTTCCTCATTCCAGATATGTTATTTAATGTTAGTTGAGGTGACTGAGTTTTTGAAATCACCATGTGCAAAGCTGAAGACTAGATCCAAACTGTGGAGCTATCACAAAGCATAGACCCTCCTGCAGCAGGCGGGAGTAATAAAGGCCTTTACATGTGCTTGGATGAAATGAGTTAATCTTCAAGTGTTAGCTAGAGTTTGAAAGCATTTGACACTATGAAAATATGGGTAGTGGAGACCAGATTTTTAGACACTGCCACAGAATTCCACTACCCACTGAGCTAAACTCTTAAAATATTATCAGGGTCCTCCTCTCCCAAATCATTATGGATTTATTTAAAAAAATCACTGTAGATTTGTAATAAGTCAAAATATAGTTGGATATCTTACCTTGAAGTTTGAAGGCACCCCACCAACATAAAACACAGTATCTTCAGGGTCCAGATCCAGCAAGGAGTCATCTCCTGCAAACTCCCCCTTTTTAATAAACTTTTCCTCAGCTGTGCTACTTAGACTTGGGACAGTCAAAAACACCTTCCCATGTTTTCCTACCCTATGGAGAGAAATAATTTTCACTCTTTACTAGCTTGATAGTTTGTAGAAAATACTTTCTTCATGTCAGAATGTTAATGTTGCTTTATTACAAAATTGGTGATTTGATTTTGTCACATTTATAAGCATTTATATAATATTATCTATCAATGAGAAGGGAACAAAGACTTTCTATTTTAGAATTAACTCATGGGATGGCCAGGTAAAAATATCTAACCATTAGATTACTATTTAGAAATGATGATAATTTTTTTAAAATTTTCTTTTCTACTAAGGTGTTTGGGAAGGAATATAGGTATGACAGAAGAAAAATGACCAAGAATAAAGGAAGAAAATGTTATTTAAAATATCCTCAGGAAGACCGTGAGTGTATTTAATAGATTTCTTATGAAATGTGCATATAAGGTATGTGTCATGGATTCATTTTACCTTTCAATCTTGACAATGCTGAAGTAAGAAGGCCAGGAACTGACAGGCTTGGAGTCAAGGGGAATCTCCACATCCTTAGTTCCCAAGTTATAAATGTACACCAGGTTATCGTTTTTGATTGCAAGACCCATGTACTCTTTTTTGGCCTGAAATGTCAAGAAGTCACTAAAATAAAATTCCTACAAATGAGTATCATCTATTTTCATTTCTTTAAAGCACAATCAGCAATCCTAATAGCTGGTTCACGTGAGCAACTTCTGGCCTGAATCATTACCCAAAGTTCCTGTTAGACTCAGCATTGACTCTTCCTTTTCAGCCTCTCTGTGGCTGTGTCAGAAGCTGTCCCCGTGCTTGCTCTAAGAACATTCTGAACAGGGAAGAAAGCAACTGCAGGCTGGTGGGAATTTGATGACTTCCAGGAGTATGGTAACATTGTCAGCCTAACCCCGGGGTATAATGTATTCTGAAGATACTGATCACTATGCATCCTCAAACAGGATTCAGCATGAAACACAAAAAGGCTGCTGTTATTCCAAAGCCTTTGAAATGCTCTGTTCAGACTCATCAAAGTGGATAATGTGATGCTGATAGGAAGCAATTCCAGAAATATCCCATAAAGAGCAGAACTGCTTGTCCTTAAATCACTGTTATAATCTTGCTATTAAAATGATTTCTGTCTTTCGAGTTACCAGAATGGGAATTTTGTTTGTAGTTTTGTTTTAGGCGAGAAAAAGCAGCTTTCCTTTTAAGTATTATCCCCTCCTTTAAAACCTCATGCTCTTACGTTTTTGCTTCCGAGGTACAGGATAAACTGATCTGCAGTCCCAGGCAGTTCTGGCTGTTTCATAGGAGGCTTCATGTACAGGCTTAGGGATGTGAAGGCCTTTAAGTCATCCACACTGGTTCTGGGGTGCACTTCAACGGCTGACTGACCATCAAACATCATGGAGACTTGGATCTGGAGTTACAAAATTGTTCCATTAAAAGTACTAGCAGAAGGGACCTCTGAGCTCTTACCTCCATACCTTTATTTACTTACACATCTGCATATGGTTGGAGAAAGGATGTACTGCAACTTATAATACAGTAGTTTAAAGTGGGATGAAAGAAAGCAAAGCAAAAAGGATGATAAAGTAGATCCAAGAATGAGAATAAGTATGAATTACACCATGAACTACATACTTGGGTTGGATGAACTAAAAAACCTGAAGGAACACCCCCCAGTTATACAATTCACAAATCCCCTAAAATTTATATAAGAGTTAATTATTTAGAAGTATAACAAATCTTGGGTACTAACATGCTAGAACTTCCTCATTATAAAAGGAGCATGGGGTGAGGGCAACATCCTTGGCCATGTCTGTACAGTGAAGAGGAATCTAGACACAGCTTTGTAGTTTGGAAACCTGGCTGTGCCACTTAGTAACTGTGTAACCATGATCAATTCACTTAGCTTTCGGTTTTGTCATCTGTAAAGGAAGGACAATAAGCTTATTGTGAAAGAATGAAATCAGATAACTATAAAGCGCTTTGCAGTCCCTGGCTATATCACTATAATAATTGTAATGACCTGTTTCTTAGGATGTTCTTTATAATGATTCTCAGAAAGGCATCATAACAAAGCACAACTTCAGCACCTTTCTTTTTTTTTTTTGCGGTACTGGGGACTGAACCCAGGGGCGTTCTACCTCTGCGCTACGCCCCCGGCCCTATTTTTTATACTTTATTTTGAAACTGGGTCTCACGAAGTTGCGGAGGGCCTCACTAAGGAGAGAGGGAGAGAGAGAGAGAGAGAGAGAGAGAGAGAGAGAGAGAAAGAGAGAGAGAGCTGAGGCTGGTCGAGAACCCGGATCCTCTGGTCTCCGCCTCCCAAAGTACTGGGCGTGGTGGCGCACGCTTGTAATCCCAGTACTTCAGCACCTTTCTAAGAGGCCCTATCTGATACGCTGAACTGATCTGATTCATGGGGGATTTTTAGAACATTCACAAATGGATGGACTGTGTATATCCATGCTGTTTGTACATTCTGAGTAATTGGTGTATCCACATCAATTAGTATTGACTTGGCTGATGTTGCTAGTCAGTGAGCTCAAGATTCTATCCCCAAGCACCTTGAGCACAGCTGGCCTATGTTGCCAGCTGAGTAAAGATCAATATGTCTTAACAAACAATCAAGACGTGTGTGGGGTTGAAGTTGTTTTGGAAATACTGAGAGACTGAGAAGGATGCACATCTGCAAAAAAAGCATCTCACGTTGAGGAGTGGAGCGAGTACCTAATGGTAGGCCCAGCCTCTTTAGAAAATGGGTTTAGGCAATTAAGACTCCAAAGTTATACTCCTTATAAATATTATAAGAAAGCACTCCCAGAAATCTAACATAAAAATGCCATTTCCATTTCCTTCTTTCTTTTTCTTTCTTTCTTTCTTTCTTCTTTCTTCTTTCTTTCTTTCTTTCTTTCTTTCTTTCTTTCTTTCTTTTTTTTTTCTTTCTTTCATTTTTGTGGTACTGGGGTTTGAACCTGAGGGCATTCTACCTCTGAGCTATACCCCCAGTCCTGTTTTTATTATTTTTTTGAAACAGGGTCTCACTAGGTTGCTGAGAGTCTCCTCACTTGCGGAGGCTGTCCTTAAACCTGCGATCGTCCTGTCTCAGCCTCCCAAATACTAGGATTACAGGCATGTGCCACCACGCCTGGCTCCATTTCCATTTCTTAATGCACCTTTAAGATAAACCTTTCTTTGAAATGTTCACTGGGATATCCAAATATGGCAATTTGCAGTATAGGACAATTTATCACATATCATTTAAGAGTTAGGTATGTTTGCCAAGAATAATGTCCATCATTATAAAATACTTGATTTCTTACTCTTCTTTCTGTCAGTAATTATGGCCAAGTGTTTGTTTGGGACAGCTTTTAATTAAGAAAATAAAACCATATAATTTGGTTTTAAAAAATAAGATTGGTCTATAAATCAATAAAAAAGAGGTCCAAGAACAAACCCTACTTTGCCACACTGAAAATGTTAACTGTGTCAGGATGAGTTCCTACCAACACTGGCTTTGCTTATCTTGTTGCTAGGTTAGTCCTGTAAAAATATCTCAGAACAGGGTCTTTGTTGAGTTTCTTCAACTAAGCAGGTACTGTGTATGATTCCTCAGTTAAGCCTGCAGGGCGGTCAATAAAAGCTTCACATAATCTATGTTGCACCAGAGAATTTCTAATTGCACTAACAGAGCTGCTAAAATAATGAATGATAATTATATTGAGTATTTTTTAAATTGGGGATTTACTTGATTTATTTTGCTGTATTAGTTTTATTGACTAGAATAACTCTGGTTCTTAATCCTGACTACACATTAGAATGACCTAGGAGCTTTAAAATAAATACAGATGTTGAGTCCTTCCTCTAGAGAGCCTGATGCATGGCTCTGAGGTTGGAACCAGGAATTGGTTTATTTTTCAAAGCTCCTCATGTGATTCTAATGAACACCTGGGGCTGAGAATTACTGAGCTGCATAATACGGTAGGAAGGTTCCAGACCCTGGAAGCTGCCCCAGCAGTTGGAGTTCAGTGTCCTGCTCTCATTATCACTGAGTGACTGATGGCTCCTTTCATCCGTTACCTTGCTGGCCACACTTCTGGTCTGAGCGATGAGCTCTCGGATCCTCCGGATGCTGGCAGAAACGTTGCTGGCAGGCCTCTTGTGCTCAACCGTACGAAGCTGATCCAGGAGCTGAGGGACAACCTCGCTCAGATTTCTCACTGTGGCAATAAGAATCAATCACTTGAGTGAATGTCTCAATACTAAGTATATTTCAGGATTCAAGTGAAAAGACAATTAACACATAATTATATCTGGTAGAGCTATAAGAAATTACTTTTAATTATACAAAATTAACAGGCAAGCCCAAAGCAGAATCCATTCCCATTTTGTCACATTTAACATACATATTGATTTGTAAATTGAATGTGGAGCATGCTGACTTCTAGTGTACATTCTTAAAGGGCAGGATCCATGACAAACATACAGATGTTCCTTTAATTGTATAGCACAGGTTCTGCTCCCATTTCGAATATAATTTTTGGGGGGAGGGTACTGTTGATTGAACCCACAGGAGTTCTATTTCTGAGTTAAACCCCCAGCCCTATTTTATTTTTGAAACAGGTCTCACTAAATTGCTAAGTTACTGAGGCTGCTGGGAACCTGCGATCTTCTTGTCTCAGTCTCCCAAGTACTGGGATTTGTACAGGCATAGGCTACATGCCTGGCTTCAAATATAACTTGATACAACAGGGGAAGAGGACTTTTGCTGGGTAAAGGGAGGTGCAAAGGTTGTTTTACAGAATGTCTGTGCATATCACACTCTTGCTACTGTCCCAGCAGAGGCAGGGCTGGATAGAGGAAACCAGGTAGCACCCAGAAGAGTGGCAACTCTGCCAAGGTGAGGGTGGGCGGCCACGGTCCATGGACCCAGACAAGGTGATGCTATGAGCAGACCATACCGACTTTTTTTTTTTTAGTCCTGGACCTCCTGCTGGAGAAGAAAACAATCTCTGGGTGTTCAGGGGAGTGTTGGGGACAGCAAAAAAGGAAGTGGCTAGGGTGGGGCACATATTCCCCTTGGTCTATCCTAGTGTAGCTGTGCTCCTGCCTCCCCAGGCCTCTGACTCATCTACTTATCATCTATAGTTTCTTATTTTTCCTTTGGAATGTATAATGTACACATAGAATAGAAGTCATAAGGATATAGCTTATGAGAGGACCCAAAGCACAGAGAATAGCATAAGTTTTTCCAAAGTTTCATTGACTGAACAGTGATTCTTAAAGTATGGTCCCCAGACCAGCAGCATCAGCTTTCTACGGAAGTTGTTAGAAATACAAATTCATCAGCTCATCTCAAACCTACTGAATGAGAAATTCTGGGAGCAGGGTCCAGCAATCTGTGTTTAACAAGCCACCAAAGATTCTGATGCACACTAATATTTGAGAACCACTGGACCAGAGAATGAATTTTTCTGTGTGTGTATTCTCCTACTTAAGGGCAGGACCATGGTCATTGAGCATTAGCAGCTGGGCAAGAGCAAGCCTCTAACCAGAGCCATCCTAAACCCAGCTTGAGGAGACACGTCAGCCCTGATCAAGGAAACATCTCTTCTCTGTACTTATGAAGCAAGGTGTTTCTCCAGGACAAGGAATGGAATTAAGTAAAATAATAGCAACTATCAGTCTATCATATTGATTAAGAGCAAATATTTCTTGTTAGGATCATTGACCACAGTATTGATCATTTCATAGTATAATAGTCTTTAAACATTAAAGGTATTGGTGATCTCCATTGTTGTGAAGTTGTGGGAGTCTATTGTTCCAAACTACACTGAGATTCCATCTCACTCCAATCAGAATGGCAATCATCAAGAATACAAACAACAATAAATGCTGGTGAGGATGTGGGGAAATAGGAACTTTTATACACTGTTAGTGGGATTGCAAATTAATGCAGCTGATATGGAGATCAATGTGGAGATTCCTAAGAAAACTGGGAATGGGAACCACCATAGGGTCCAGCTATACCACTCCTGGGTGTCTTTCCAAAGGAATTGAAATCAGAATATTATAGTGATACATGCATATCCATGTTTATAGCAGCACAATTCACAATAGCCAAATCATAGGGCCAGTCTAAGTGTCCATCAACAGATGAATGGATTACAAAATTTTGGGATATACACACAATGGAATTTTACTCAGCAATAAAGAACAACAAAATGATGTCATTTGCAGGAAAATGGAGGGACCTGAGAACATTATGTTAAGTGAGATTAGCCAATCACAGAAAGTGAAGGGTCATATTTTCTCTCATACGTGGAAGCTAGGGAGAAATCGGGACACTAGAGGGACTTTAGATAAAGGAGGAGAAACCCCAGTGGAACAATGGAGGGGGTGTAGGAGAGGGTGGTGGTGGGAAGGAGGGAGAATTAATTGAAGGTAGCCTTTCCATTGTCATTATGTACACATGTGAAATTATCAATGCTAATCTCAATATCATGTACAGAGAAGGGGAAGGAGTGGGGAGGGAGCCAGGGGGAAGCTCACCAAGTGTTGTATGCATGTATGTTCCTGTCACTCTGAACTACATTACAATGTAAGACTACAATGCACCAAAAAAGAGATATCAAAATAAAAATAAAGGTAATAAAGTATATTAAGTATTACATTAAATTTTGATTATGGAAATGTATAGAAGACAGGGTTCCCCTTCGATTCTCTCAGAAAAAGGGAGCCATGTTATAGTAGAGTCTTTGTTTTTTTTTGCGGTACCGGGGATTGAACGCAGGGACGTTCTACCTCTGCGCTACACCCCCAGCCCTATTTTTTATACTTTATTTTGAAACCGGGTCTCACAAAGTTGCGGAGGGCCTCACTAAGTAGAGAGAGAGAGACAGACAGGGAGAGAGAGAGAGAGAGAGAGAGAGCGAGTTCTGAGGCTGGCCGCGAACCCGGATCCTCCGGTCTCTGCCTCCCAACATACTGGGATTACAAGCGTGAGCCACCACGCCCGGCCATAGTAGAGTCTTTATAAAGTCTCATATTATTGCATGCTCTTTCATTTACTTTGTTTTGAACCACAAAATGCCATTTGAAGAAAACTCAATAGCCTGAAATAATTTCAACTAGTGCTAGTTCTGTATGCTTTTTGGAATCGCTTGATAGGACTGATTCAAAAGGGGAAAAAGATATTTAACACAGACATAACAAATATTCCCGAGGCAATATTTTGATAAATGTAAATGTTGGATGTCATGTAGAAAAAAACTTTTTTTTGGTACTGGGGATTGAACCCAGGGGAATTCTACCTCTCAGATACACCCTCAGCCATTTTTTATTTTGAAACAGGGTCTTGCTAAGTTGCTGAGGGCCTTGTTAAGTTGCTGAGGCTGTTCTTGAACCTGAGACCCTCCTGTCTCCCAAGTACTAGGATTACAGGCATGTACCACCATGCCCAGAGAAAAATCTTTTAAAGATACAAATTTAAAAGCAATTAAGTGAGTGGTTACATGGAATAACTCATGAATATATAATGAAAATATAATATAAAAGAGCTATTTTCCTGTTAATTGTATTTGTAAATTACATTAACATTTCTAGTAACAGATATATCATGTATGGATTCATGAAGTTGCTTTTAATTCAGATACAAGTGAAGGAAAATACAATCTGTAAAACCATTTTGGAGAATGACTGAAAGTTCTGGTCATGATTTGTCTACAAAGAGACTGAATAAAAATATGAGAATGGAAAAAAAGAAATTTCTCAAGAATTATAGGATTTTAATATTTATGTATAACTAAGTTAAGTAGACATTAAAATAGTTCACTTTCATAGCTATAAAATTACATATCCAAATTTGTCAATGTGCTGCTTTTAGTAGAAAACCATAATAATGTCTTTCCAAATATATTTGGTCATATTCAGTATTTGTTGGAAGTAACCTGTTTTACTCAGGGAAGGAAAAATCAATGATGTTTAGCAAAAGCAATGCCATTTAGTAATTTACCCTTAAAAATGAAACAGTATTTTGTTAAGGTTATTTAAGATTTGATTGAGCTTTTCCATAGCAGATCAGTGTTATATTGATGCAAACAACTGCTACTATTATTTCTCACAGAAAAAAATTATGACTCTACTAATTTACTATATATTTATGTGAACTATGTATATATATACATATAAATATATATATAAATATTGCATATGTACACACACAGCCATATAGACAGATAGAGGAACTGAGTAACATTTTTCTTTTTCTAAACTAACTTCTACTATATTCCAATCCGGAACCCAAATGAAGTAAACTGCTTCTTATCAAAGGTAGGTAGAGTTTAATGGGCAATTCCTCAACTGGATCCAAATCTCAAAGTTCTTAAGTGATATACCTGCATCTCTAGCAGAGTCCACTGCGGTATTATAAGCAGAAGAGTCAAAACTTTGAAAATTCTGTGACCAGTTGGTGAGATTGTTGGCCATCGGGGTGGCGACCTGCTGGACCTCCATGGTCGTCTTGTTTGCTTCCTCGATGATCAGCTTGGACTGACCCAGGCGCTGCTGGGCGTCCCCTGCACACAGAGTAGCAGGATATTTATTGGAGAACATTAACAGCCACTTAAGCACTGCGATAAAACAGACCTCAAATTTTGAGATGCTATGGAAAACTAAGATCTTTAAATATATGTTAATTGTGGTATAAATTAAGTGTACAAGAATATTATAAAGAGTATTAATAAGTGAGTTTGAAAGACTTTACAGTCTCATTAAAACCAAGTAGTTTACTTAAAAATTCAAATTAAGAGATAAATTTAAAAAAAGCACCCCAAACCCCAAATGACCAATAGTATTTCCTCAGGTTAGAGTGCTGGTGGAAAGCCATCGAAATTGCATATGAGATTTGAACTTCTGTTTGTTTCTAAAATTCATCATAAATATCTCTCATGGAAAAGTATTCTTGTGGAGCATTTTTGCCATCAAAATGATGATAAATTTAATACAGAAGTAAATTAGTAAGAAAAATATATTTTTGCATAAGAAAAGCAAGTTTCAAAAGAGTTTCAATTGTAAAATTCCATTTTTGTTTAAAAATTATTACACATTTAAAATAAAAGCAATGTAAGTTTACAACAATAATTTTTGTTTAGGTGACAAGATTATAGGTGATTTCTCTCTTTTTTCTTTTATTCTCTTATTTTTCTATAAGGATCATGTATTACTTCTATAAGAAAAACTTAGAAATCCCTTATGTGATGTAACTTCAAATCTTTAAAGTGAGGAAACATTTAACCCAACCTTCCAAGCTCTGGATTCTGATGAATGTTGGTTTGCATCCTGGATCTGTTTCTTACAACTTGTGCTTATTGGAGCAAGTTCCCTAACCCTGAAAAGCATTAGGGCTCCCAAAAGCCTAGAGGCAATGGTGATACTTCTCCCCCATGAGATAATAAGGTATGTGAAAGACTTCACATAGTTCCCAGCGCTCAGTAAGCATTGATACGTAGTAGTTGTGACAATGTTGGACATGACTCTTCTCAACGGAAGACCACTCTCTCTGCCAGAGCTTCGGTTCTGCAGTACTCTAGCTAAGATTTGCTCCTTTTGGCAAAACACCCACATCCAGCAGTAGTGTCTTAACTTTCGCTGTGCTGGGGAAGGCACATCTGCTTCCAATCACATCTTTCTAAAACACCACTGCAGTCCCAGATTAGGCAAGACCAGTGTTCTTGTTTCTCTATTTGGCTCGTCGATCTCCCAGCTTTATGATAAGAATAACTTGACATGTAACAGAGGGAAGCTGTTGGGGGTTGAGGCCAGAGAAATACAATAACCAAATTAGGGCATATTGTTAGTGAGGACTGGATGTTCACAAGAAAGCATGTTACCCAGCAGTGTAAGTAGCACAATCCCATTTTAACACATGCGCGTGCACACAGGCACAGAAGAAAGATGAGAAGAAAATGTTCTCAAATTTAAATATTCACCTCTGGATAATGTGATTACAGTTTTTACATTTATTTCCTCTTTTTATTTTCTAGGACCATTTATTTTTCAGGGGTAATGAACTTTGTTTCTTTAGTCATCAGAAAAAAAATTATGCAAAGATTGACAAGTAAAGAAATCAACTAACCCTTCCTCAAAGGCTTGTCTTATGTATATACCAGTGAACAAACAGATGAGACTTTTAGGTTCTCTCCACGATCCTTACCTCTCTCTGCTGCTTGTAGGCGCTTCACAGCATCATTTAATCTGCTTTTTAGGGCACTCTTCCTTGCTAGGGCTCCACCAACACGTCTGCTGGTGTCTTCTACTGCCTCCTCATTGTCTGTGGAGACACAGCAGAAAAAAGTACAAGTGGGCCCAAGACAACTGGAAGAAGTCTCCATTGGAACAAGGAAAATTCTGATTTGTACCCCAAGGCCATCTGTAATATTCTGAATATTCTGATCATCAATTCTGAAAAGTGGCATTTAGAATAAGAGGCACAGGATTGCAGAAAGCTTTCAACACTGGTCGGGAATGACTTAGGGTGCCATAATGGCTAATTTCTTTGAGAAATACAGAAGGGCTAGAACTCATAATTCACCTTTCAGCAGCAAAATTAAAAAGAGATAAAAAGAAAGAAATTTATTTGTATGATGATGGCTGGTTATATAAGAATAATTATTCTTTTCTTAGTTCATTAAGTAAAATTTTAATTGATATATAGTATATATCTAAAAAGAAAGCACACATTGTAGGCACACAGCTTGGAGAATTTTCACAAAGTGAACACAAAGTATAACCAGCACCCAGGTCATGAAAATAGAATATTATTAGCACCTATGAAGCTCCCTGAGACTCCTATGATTACCCACTGATGACCTGTATTGCAAATTCTATCTCCATCCACTCTTGTTGTCTGGCTTTAAACTCTGTTCAAAAGACATGATAAAAATTTTATCTTTTCTTTGATTTCTATAGAGTTATAATAAGTCATCATATCTTGTAGTTTAAGTTTTCCAGCTTTGTTTTAATTCTTCAAGATTGTTTTGGCTATTCTTGAATTTTTCCCTATTTCCATAGAAATTCCAGAATCATCCTGGAATGATAATTCTACACACACACACACACACACACACACACACACACACTTATAGTATTTTAATTGGTATATTTTGTTATTGTATCTATGTATAAATTTGGCAGAATTGTCAATTTTAATTAAGTTGAATCTTCTCAATGAATATGGTATTTATTTTTCTTCTTTAGATTTAAACTCTTACATCTGTTATTTAGATCTTTAGTTTATTTCAGTAATGTTTTACAGTTCTATGTGTAGAAATCTTAGCATGGTTTATCAGACTTTTTCCTTAGGTATTTGATGTTATTGCAAATGGTGTTATTTAAAAAATTTAATTTCCACTTATTTATATAAAATTAAACTGACTTTCTACACATTGAATTGGTAATGGGGGTATTCTTGTTTCCAATCTTAGTGGAAAGACTTTTAACATTTTATTATTAATATATTTGTTGAATATTATTTTGTTATTCTTCAATAGATTATAGAAGTTTTCTTCTACTTAGCTTACTAAGAATTTTTAAAAAATCATGAATGAGTATTGAGTTTTATTAAATGATTTTCCTACATGTAATGAGATGTTCACATGAATTTCCTCTTACATTCTGTAAATGTAGTGAATTATAATTATTGTTTTAAATGTTAAACTATCTTTGAGATCATGGAATAAATTCAAGTTGATCATCATTGCCATGTCTATATATGCTAGATTTGATTTGTTAATATCTTAAGAGTTTTTTTTAAAAGTAAGCAAAAGAAACAAAAATCTCTGCTTGTAAGAGAATCTGGTTGTGTTCTTGCTTCTTTATATGTCCTTATCAGCTTTTGGTATCTATGTTTTGTTGGCTTTATAGAAGAAAGTTGGAGAATATTTGCTCTTTCTCTGTTTTCTGGAAGGGTTTGTATAAGATGGTGTCATCTCTTCTTTAATGTTTGAAGAATCCTCTGGGGATTTGGGGGTTTCTTTGTGGGAAGAGTTTACTGATTAAATGTATTATATACCTGAATGTATATACAGTTCTAAAGTATTTTTGAAAGTCTTTTTTATAAAGCTATTTTTGAAGTGTACTTGCAGCACAGACCCTAAACTGGGGTTATCTTTGAATAAATCCCAACAGTCCATGATGTAGTATCTCTTTATGTGAACTGAAGACTTGGCTTTCCCAGTAATTCTTTGTTTCTGTTCGTGCTTTGTTTACTTCCAAAGTCTCAGAAATTTATGCTTCTTAACAAATAGCAAAATAGTTGCCTCACTTTGCATTATACCTTTCTCTTTCTCTCCAGTGGCCTTGTAAATATACATTCTCTTTCCACTTTACAAACTTGGTGAGTTTTGTTTATTGTTGTATTTTCCCCCAATACATGTAATTAATGGGATACATGCTAGGTGGTGCTTAGTTGGTACTAAGTATAGTGTAACCAGGAACAAGCACTTATTTTTATTTCTTCTGGGATTTGAGAATTTCCCATAATTCAAAATGTGAAGCTGGGTATAATCTCAGTACTTGGGAGGCTGAGACAGGAGAATCACAGGTTTGAGGCCAGCCTCAGCAACTTAGCGAGACCCTGTTTAAAAATAAAAAATGAAAAGAGCTGGGGGTGTATCTTGGAGATAGAATGCCCCTGGGTTCAATCCCTGTACCCCCAAAATGCAACTTAAACATACTTTGTAGTTGTATTGTACCTCCTTTCTCTCTTTGTAGTTTCAGTTTTCAAATATTGTGATATAAAACATTTTTGGCTCTTCCTTTTGGGCCTGCAAAAAATCACTGCATGGTACACTGAGAAAGAATATATTTAACTCTGCATTTGGAACTCTTGAAAAAAATAGGAGAAAGATAATCTATTTTTCTATTTTGGGCTAAATGTTTATAGAAAGAAATATTTCCTAAAAGTGTGCTCTGTTTGGAGCTTCTTTTCTTTTTTTTTTTTTGTGGTACTGGAGATTCAACCCAGGGGCATACTACCTCCAAGCTACACCCCAGTCCTATTTTTTATTCTTTATTTTGAAACAGGGTCTCACTAAGTTGTGAAGGGCCTAAGTAGCTGAGGCTGGCTGCAAAGCTGTGATCCTCCGGTCTCAGCCTCCCAAGTACTGGGATTACAAGCATGCGCCACCATGCCCAGCTTGAAGTTTATTTATTTATTTATTTATTTATTTATTGGTACTGGGAATTGAACCCAGAGGCATTCTACCTCTGAGCTACATCCCCAGACCGATTTTATTTCTTATTTGGAAACAGGGTCTCACTAGGTTACTGTGCCTCACTAAATTGCTGAGGCTGTCCTCGAACCTGCGATCCTCCTGTCTCAGCCTCCCAAGTACTAGGATTACAAGCGTGTGCCACCACGCCTGGCTTTGCAGTTTCTTTTAAATAGCTGCTTCCTGAGTTTATTACAGGTTAACTATTTGATGTAGATAATGGAAAAAAGGGGAAGCTGGGAAATAAAGATTACTCATTTTAGAAAATCATTTTGGAAATGAAGAAAGAGTACTGTGACATTATAGTATAACAGTAGATGATAATGGTTTAATTTAATAACCTGAATTTACGTCACTAACATGCCTATTATCAAAGGGAGACTGTCCTATAAAGGCCTGAGCCACATAGTCCTAACTCCCTTGAGCTGTCCCTTATGCAAGGATATTGAAGAGATGTAACCAAAATAGATCATGAAATAAGGGGTCATACTGCAAAAATATTCAAAGATGCTGATGCAGAGAGATTTACTGGACATAAAATATGGGCCTTTGAAGAGATGTCTTTCCTGGAATAGAAAAATTGCTTTCATGAGGCTCAATAACTCAGTAATAATAGGATTGAGAAAATATATTACAAATCATCAAGGAGAAAAAAACCACTTAAGTCATTGCATCATGAAGACCCACATATTTTGGTCTTTACAACACAAGAAACAAAAGCAATACATAGATATGGCAGCAGTTATTTAAAAATATATTGTTGCTAGCTGGGCGTGGTGGCGCACGCTTGTAATCCCAGTACTTTGGGAGGCGGAGACCGGAGGATCCGGGTTCGCGGCCAGCCTCAGCTCTCTCGCTCTCTCTCTCCCTCTCTCTCTCTCTCTCTCTCTCTCTCTCTCTCCTTAGTGAGGCCCTCCGCAACTTCATGAGATCCGGTTTCAAAATAAAGTATAAAAAATAGGGCTGGGGGTGTAGTGCGGAGGTAGAACGCCCCTGTGTTCAATCCCCGGTACCGCAAAAAAAAAAAAAAATATATATATATATATATATATATATTGCTGCTAATATTCCAATTAGTTACTGCTGGTTATTTTCCAAAAAGTACATTTAGGATTAGACTTATATAATAAATTAACTGACTTCTATAGTAAATTTATTAGAGCAGAGAAACTTAATAGCATTTTTATTACCTTTGTTTACCTAGAAAACATAAAACAACAGGGTGTTTTTTTCTTGGTGTGTGTGTGTGTAGTACTGGGGATTGAACCCAGAGGCATTCTATTTCCGAGCTATGCTCCCAGCCCCCCCCTTTTTAAATTTTTTTTTGTTTTGAAGCAGAGTCTCACTTGGTTGAGGAGAGTCTCACTATTTTCTGAGGCTGTCCTTGAACCTGTGATCCTCCTATCTCAGCCTCCCAAGTACTGGGATTACAGGCATGTGCTCAGTACACCACACCCAGCTTAAAACAACAGTTTTTTTGTGGTAATTAAATAGTTAAGTATTCTGTATGTGAAAATCAAAGTGCTATTATTTTCTCCATATAGTGGTTCTTTACACACCTGGTTAAGGCTTGAGATTAATTGCTTTGATACAATTGCATGAAGTTTTCAGTTTCAAACTTGGCCTTTACATTCAGGTGGTTAAAAGTTAGCTAGATAATGAATTTCCAACTTCATTAGTTGATGCACAAATATCCTTAGGAATGAACTCACTACACCAAAGATGAGTAATGTTTAGTGAAATTCTTAGTCCATTCAGTTGTTCTCAAGAGTAACTCATGGGATTGAAAATGAACAAAAGCGATTTCACTTTTATTTCTCCTTTCCTATCCCATTCTTGAATGTGCGTGCTTTAGTTAGATGCAAACACTGGTCTTTGGAAATGCTTCTTTCCATATGGTCATTAGCCTGGTCCCAAGTACAGTCAACTAGAAAGCACAAACTACAAAGAAGTAAAGTCACCAGATGGCTTTGTGGTACCCTGTTATCCTAACTGACTCTTAGAGGAATGACTCATACCTTCACACTAAACATTTTAAAGGGCCTTCTGAATTGTTTAAGAAAGATTATGTGCAACATAGTTTTAATGTTAAGTATATTTTATCACATTATCTCCTTAAAAGTTGGTATTCGTAATGTTTCCATTAATTGGCCTATTTGATTAGCAAGAATATCCACCACACGATGCATACCTGTATGTTTCCACATGGTTTTACTATATGAAAGCTATTTTTTAAATAAAATTTTATTTGAAAATATCAAATCTTTAACCAGCCATGGTGGCACCATACCTGTAATCCCAGTACTTGGGAGGCTGAGACAGGAGGATCGTAGGTTTGAGGAAAACCTCAGCAAATAGTGAGACTTTCATCAATCTAGTGAGACCCTGTTTAAAAAAAATAGTAAAATAGGTCTGGGGATGTAGCTCTGAGGTAGAATGCCCCTGGGTTAAAACCCCAGTAACACACACACACACACACACACACACACACACACACACACACACACACAATCAAATCTTTGCTTTTCTATAACTTGCTTGTGAGCAGGAGGTATTGATGTATTATTCAGTTACAATATTTATTCTTGAAACCTAGATTTTAGAAATCTCTGTCTATATGCATGAAGGGAGGGAAGCAGCTATAAATCAGAAGGAAGACAGGAAAGTGAAGATATTTACTGGAATCTGCCCTTGCTTGCAGCTCTCTGGCTTGATTGAGAAGGTTGTCGCTTTCATCTTTATGGTAAATGATCTGCGTATCAATCCCACTTACAGCCTACAAGGGAATTGGGTGGAGAGAGTAAGAATTACAGCAGAAGAATCACTTTTTCATGGTTTCAGGATTGAAATGACACAGTTTATCTGCTCAACGCCAAGCAAAGTTCATACAGCTTTATTTTCAGAGCTCAAAATCAAGATCGAATGTGAACATGAGAAAACAACATCTTCAGCATTTTTAAGGTAATTAATTTTTTCAGGAAAATTCAGCAAACCCAGAACAGTACCCTGGCCAAGTCTCCAACAAAGTGCTTGTCACACAGAAGCCACTCAATAAATGATTTTGAGTTGAAAAAATCTGTATGTATGCACAAAGCATCTTCTCTGTCAGCAAAAATTAGTCTTTAATATGTTTTCTTCGGGGAATTTGGCTAAAAAATTTGGAAAAACTTGCAAACAAACAGTCATGGCGTAATATGATATTTTCTTAGTTCTCTTACTCTTTCTGCCATTTTTGGGAGCTGAATAGATGACAGTAGAAAACGGAAAAGTCCAAGTGAGAAGCAACACATAAATGAACCTCAAAATAAGGGAATACTCACATCATAGATTCGGTCGGTGACGTTCAAAGCAAGTTCTGCCGTATCATTGGCTTCGCTAATGTAGTTGGCAATGTTTTCGTAGACATTTGATGCATCCAATGCCTTTTGCACTAGCCCGTTCATATCTGAACTATGCAAATTCCTGTTGATAAACAAATGTGTCATTATTTCTCCTTCATACCTCCTTGAGAAATGGGGCCATTTTAGGGTCTGATAATAATGTTCCTGGGATGACAGCTGCCTCCTTCTGGTTGTTCAAAGTCGCCTGGCCTGTGAGGTTTCCCAGAGTTGCCCTTCCTAGGGGTACGTCATCTCAGCATCCCTCTCCCTGTGCTGACCCTGAGACTTCCCCCTATTTAGGTTCCATGGCAGATGACTGCCTGTCAAAAAATGGAATAATGATTTAAAAAAAGCCCTTTGCACCTGTTCTAGCAAGAGTTTATTTATGTGTTGGGGGTCAGGCACAGGAACGAGTAGGTGAGCCATCCTCACCTACTTCTCACCCACATCAGCACTGTCCTCTGTCTCCATGAGAGATGTGGCAGCTCTGAGAGGGGCCTAGTGTGCCAGGACCCACACTGGTTTATTCAGCTTTGTCTCACTCCTGAGCCCTGAGCCATCCCTTAAGCATGTAGCCCAGCTTCTCCACCTCTTCTCCATCCTTATACACCACTATAGAGAACATGGTACTTCTGTCCCTTCTCAGCCTGTGTGAGGTTCATGGAACATTTAGTGAGTACCCATCACGCACCGGTGCTCTCACATACAGGGACTAATAGTGGCATGTCCCCCAAGGATTAATGTGAGGCATGACAGGCAAAAATATGCAAATGCTTGATATCTTGCACCAGGCATCCAGTGCACATTAACACACCTGAACTATTTCATGAATTAGAATCATAAACTGTATGTGTATCCACAAAATTTATTTATTGACAACTAGTTCTTCCTTCATAATATAAACTCTACCACCACTTCTATAACTCATCCTAGATCCTTCGTCCTAATTTCATTTAGACTTATATCTACTGGTTCTTTTTTTTTTTTCTCAGTCCCAAACCCTGATGACAAGTATCACTTGATTCATCAGTAACCTCTGGAAGGATCTCTGTGACCCAGTCAGTGTAGGACACTGCAGATCCCACTCCTCTCCTCAAAACATTAGAGATACTGAGCTGAGTCAAGTAGTCCTTAGCTTCCTCCGTTCCTTTCCGGGTAATGGGTGCTTCCTTAGGCACTGAGCCACCTCCTCTGTGTTTCCTCAGCTACTTCTTTCTGTTTAGTCCAACTCCATCATCATTCTATCTCCCCTGCAGCAGGGCGGACTTAGTCACGAGGCATAGGAGGGGACACAAAAATGTTTTCTTTTTAAGTTTTTAAATTAGTAGGGTCATGTTTTCTCTCATATGCAGAAGCTAGGGAGTAATTGGGATATAAGAGGGACTTTAGATAATGGAGGAGAAACTCCAGTGGAGCTAAGGAGGTGGTCTTGGGGAGGTTGGGGGGAAGAGGGAGAATTAATGAAGGAAACGCTTCCATTGGCATTATGTACATATGTGTGAGAATACCAATGCCAATCTCAATATCATGTATGGGGAAGTGGGGGTGGGGAGGGAGGCGGGGGAAAGCCCGCCAAGTGCTGTGTGCATGTATATCACTATCAACATGATTTACATTATGTTGTGAGACTATAATGCACCAATAAAAGTATTAAAAATCAGAAGAAAGATCGAGGATAATAATAACAATTATGTTAGTCTTTATACCAATATAGTCATGAAATAGTTTTAATTTATTTTATGGGGAAAGGGACTCATCAAGGTAAATGTGCCTATGATCCAACAAAAGTCATAATGCAGCCATTTCTAATCCAAACACTTCCTACTTGCTCTTCCCTATGAACCCTTGTTCCTAGAAATGGCTCACAAAGTTAAATTTGAGGAAGGTAGACAAGAACAAATTTTATTTTATTTTTTATTTTTTGGTACTGAAGATTGAGCCCAGGGCATTCTACCTCCAAGCTACACCTCCTGCCCTTTCTATTTTTTATTTTAAGAAAGGATCTTGCTGAGTTACTGAGGCTGATCTTAAGCCTGTGATCTTCCTGTCTCAGCCTCCCAAGTGCTGAGATTATAGGCATGCATCACTACACCCATCTAAGAAAAAAAAGTAAAAGGAACAAAATATAATAAAAATCTATTCATATTTTAAGATTATTATTATTATTATTATTATTATTATTTGTGGTACTGGGAATTGAATGCAGGGATATTCTACTTTTGAGCTACATCCCCAGCCCTATTTTATTTTTTTTATTTTGAAATAGGGTCTAAGCTTTTGATGGTGTCACTAAATTTCTGAGGCTGGCCTTGGACCTGCAATCATCCTGTCTCAGCCTCCAAAGTACTGGGATTACAGGCGTGCACCACCACGCCTGGCTGTATTTTAAGATTTTGCTGGCTAGACTGGTAAAAATATCTAAGAGCTTGAAACAAAGCCTTTACTACTTTGTTTTTATTACTAGGCACACAACAGTTACTCTATCCATGTTAAAACAAATAGGGCTTTTGAAATGGAAGCTTCTCCATGAATTAGATCTTTGAGCACAACATGCAAATCATTGTGTACACCAGACAGATGTTGAGGGAAAGTCACATTTTGAAGGGGAGATGTCTATAAATTTAAATATTTCCATGAATATGTTCCATCAGAAATATTCTAAACACTAAAGGGACTTCAGGGTGATTGATATTTCTGATCACGTTTCATGTGAAGCGTGCAGTAAAACTTCCCTAGAATCACACTGGAATGTGGCTGTAGGATGGCATTTAGAGAATGCATGTTTAGGGATCCTAATCAATGGGAGGTGGTTAATAAAATGGCAAAGATATGAAGAGAGCCATAGGATAGATCTCAAAAACAATATTCTATCAATCTAGTATATCATTAAAACCAACATTTTATCTTAGTCAATTTTATTGCCTTCATCAAAAGCATATTTCCTAGAAGCATAACACTGAGCTGGATATGATGCTATCTCATGCACCAAGATTTTATTCTCTCTCTATCTGCTGCCCCCTTCTCAGGAGATTTGGAAGGGTCTTTGAAATTTTGGCAAGCAGGAATGAAAAGGTAATGTATGTTTTGAATAGAAGTTAGTATTGGTTCTTCTTGTACTCACAATCTTTACTGGTCCTTGTTTCTAACTGCCTGATTTGTAGTCTTTCTCTATAATGATCTCATTATTTGCCTATTATTTCAGGGTCATGGATTCAGTTCCAATCTTTCAGTACATTTCAATTAACATTAATCGAGTGTCCAAGGGGTGCGTGACTCTCGTCTAGATGCTACGAGGAAAATTGTCAATTGATTTTCTCTCTCTTAACAGGTGCTGAAATCAAATAGTTCCTTCTGGGCAGTGCAGAAAGACTAGAGAATTTACCAGAAGACAATTATATCACCAGCTCCCAAGTAGCTTTACTTAAGATTCTTGGATGTGGAAAACAAATTTTACAAAATAAGTAGGTGATGGTAGAATTAGACTTTGTAAAGGGATCTGCTCTATTGCCCCTAACCAAAATGCCTGAGATCACCCTATTAATACTTGCAAACCATCTCCACTGCACTCCCACCCAGAACATAGGCCTCTTATCTGGCAGATTTTTTTAAAATAAAAAATTGTCTTCACAAAACAATTGCAATGAATGTTGATTGATTTTCAGAGGGAACAACTAGCAAACATACCAACAAATAAGCCAACTCAAGACTAACCAACCTGCTAACACTGTGTCCTAGCAACTCTGGCATGTGTAATTGAATAAAAATGTCTTATTCAGCCGACATAGGTCTGTACATTTCTAAAACTAGGATATTACCTCCTCAACTCCTCAGCTTCTTGTTGAAGGTTCTGTGCATGGTCAATAGCTTCTTGGACTAAATCATAACTGAGGTTACTTAGGTTAGACAGTTTTCCTTGTAGTTCGGTTTTGGCTCCATCTATTTCTGCATAAATTCTTGATGCATTCTAAAGAAAAAATCCAAAAAAATTAAGTGATCTGAATTTAGAAGAACTTAAAATATTTTCCTCCCAGGGAACACCAAAAAATAATATGTATTCTTCCTTATTACAAAATTCAGTAAATTTCAGGTCTAAAATACTGTAAGTAGTGATTTATTTCTTCCGCATATTCAACTCCTTCTCTACTGATTGCTCCCTTAACATTCCGACATGCTCTGACAGTTCCTATCTAAAAATAAAACAAAACTAAACAAAATCCTCTGTTATGTGCATATCTCCTCATTACTGTACCACTGTTCTATTTCCTTCATAACCAAATCTTTCTGAAAAAAAGTTGTTTATGTTTGTTGTTTCTATTTTTTCCACTTTGAATTCAACCTTTTGACCAATTCCACTTTGGTTTCTACCCCATTACCCCATCAAAGGAGAAGTTCATTTAATGACTTTCAAGTTACTAAATCCGATGGACATCATTCGGTCTCATGTTGCCTGACCTCATGTTTTTTGGTTGAACACTACTTCCCTGAAACTCACCTTGCGACACAGTCTCCCTTGACTTTCAATCCCAACCTCAACCTATGATCTTGGCTAAAGATCACACAACTGTATAGATGGTTATTTCTGATAACCTATGACTTCCAGCCTTGGCTAGGCTCTCAGTGCTGGAAAGAGATTTTCTCTCCTGGTCACCCAAATAGCAATTCTAAACACTGTACATACACAAACCTATAAGACTCAATCACTATCCGGAGCATGAAGGGGAGGGAAGGGGGAGGGAATGGGGTGGGATTGGAGGGAGGGCTGAATGTGCAATGTGTGCATGTATGATGTTCATACCCTGACATATATAAAAATGTATAATTACAATGCACCAATAAATGAACATTAAAAAAAAGAAAAAAAAAGAAATTTAAACACTGTCACCACTCCTAAGCCAATAATATTTCCTCCTCATACCCTCATCTGATTCTAAACAGATCTCCTTCCTTCCTTCCTTCCTTCCTTCCTTCCTTCCTTCCTTCCTTCCTCTTTCCCTCCCTCCTTCCCTCCCTCCTTCCCTCCCTCTCTCTCTCTTTCTTTCTTTTTTGTGGTACTACAGATTGGACCCAGGGACATTCTACCTCTAAGCTACACCCCCAACCCTATTTTGTTATTTATTTTGAAAAAGAGTCTCACTAAATTGCAGAGGGCCTCACAAGTTTCTGAGGCTGGCCGTGAACCTGCGATCCTCCTGTCTCAGCCTCCCAAGTACTGGGATTATAAGCATGCACCACCATGCCCGGCTGCTTCTGTTTTATTTGGAAGACATAAACTGTTAGTGGGGAACACTTCTTCCACACTTGTGACATTTCCTCCCTAAAAAGGGGAGCTCAATTAGTGAAACCTCATGCCTCTCTGTCCCTTTTCTCGCTGAGCAATTGATTTGTGCCATTTACTGAGATAGGGGAGACTGGGGAGGAGCAGGTTTTATTCAGAACATGTTAAGTTTGATATGCCTACTACATGCTAGATGAAGTAGTGATTTTTTGTGACACACTATGCTGCATTCTGACTTGAAAATGTCAAGTCAGTATTTGGACATAAGAGTTTGGTGTTAAATGGAAGGGTCAGCAATGCAGGTATAAGTTGTGGAATCATCAGTGTATGGTCATTCTTTAAATCCATGGGATTAAGTGAGGTCCACCAGGGAGACAGCGTAGGTAGACAAGAGGGTCAGGACTGAGCACTGGGTCATTTGTCATCCACAGCAGGGATCAACATGGCCCAGGGCCAGAGGCAGCTCAAAGTCTGTTTTTATACAATCTTGAGCTGAGAATACTTTACATTTTTGAAGGGTTGTAAAAAAATAAACAAAGAAAAATAAGGGGCAGCTGCTGTACTTGGCTGGCAAAGCCTAAAATATTTACCATGCAGAGAATGTAGAGAATAGTCTCAGGGGAGGGAGATGGGATCCCATCTGGGATGGGTTGAGTTCAGTAGATAACGGAGGGGCTGGCAGGTAGAAGCAGCAACTCTAAATGGCTCTGGAGACATTTTGCTATGAAGGCAAGCAGAGTAATAGGACAGAATTTAGAGGGGATGTAAGCTTTTTTTAAAATATTTTTCCAAATGGCAATTTTCTTTTTGGTTTTTAAGACAGGAGATGCAAGTTTGTTTGTTGATAGTAATGACTCAATAAAGAGTAAGAATTGCATGATACAGGAGACAGAAGGCATAATTCCAGAAGCGAAGCTCAGCAACCCTGTTTTCAAGGTAAGACAGGGTATCCTGAGCACAGGGGGAGGATTTGCATAGCAGAAGGGACATTTATAATAAGAGGAGAGGTATAAGTGTAGATACAGATGGGAGAAGGTGCCTGGAATATTTAGAGAGGAGAGATGGGATCTATCTATCTATCTATCTATCTGTCTGTCTATCTATCTATCATCTATCTATCTTTTCATGAAGCAAAGTAACCAGCCAAAACTGATAAAAAGGGAGGTGGGAGGTGGGTTTCCTATCAGTCACATTCAGCTTCTCTGGTGCAGTCATGATGCTGGGGATACTTGGGTTTTCTGGGGATACAGAGTTAGAATTCTCAGATGACTACAACTGGGGAGCAGGTGGATATGGAGGTTAAGAGTATTTTCAAAGAATGATTATACTGATAATTTTGACTGCTAAAGGAGATGAAAGGGGTACAGTAAATAAGGGGAGGTGGTCTTGATATGGCCGGAGAAATGTTGGCATGGGCATTTCAGGGTAAGTGAGATAAGAGGTGGTACTTAGGGAGGGAAGGGCTGGAAATTGGGATTTAGGAGGAGGTTCTGTTATTGATGACAAGTTCTGGGTATGGTCATAAGAGGGATAAGAGGTGGGCTGGAGGGAAAGTTTGTTAGAGAGAAGCTCAAGGACCTGGAGGTCAGAGAGCTGGTGGCTTCATACATATGGATTTCGACTTGCCAAGGAGACTGATGGGAGTTCAGATGGAGAAGAAGATAAGGAAGTTGGCGCTGAAATAGTCAAAGAATGAGATGGTGATCAGACGACTTTAAACCGATATCCTTTCAAAGGTGAGCTAAGAGTAATTTCATGATAGTTTGTTTTGTTGTGTTTTATTGGAAAATGTCTACTTTTTAAAAATGTGATTTATATTGATTTTGATTGCTAGCTTTATTAAACATACTTTTTTTGAGTAGCGTGAATGGAATAAATCTAGATCAGCATTTTTAATAGAAAGTTCTGCTATGATATCTGTGCTGTTGAATACAGCAGCTGCTAGCCACATGTGGCTACTGATGACTTGAAATGTGGCTGACTCAACCGAAGAATCAAATCTCTAATTTTACTTAATCTTAAGTACTTTCAATTTAAGTAGCCATATGGAACTAGTAGCTACCATACTGTGCAAGAAACTGGAAAATTCCATCACCCAGTTTTACTTTTATTATGCCTGCTCACTTGATAGGTTTGAATTTGATCATTCTTTGCACCACTGAGTCGCTGTTCCAACCTGCTACAAATCCAACCCTGGACAAGCCAGATATGCCCTTACCTTTACTATATCATCAAGTTCTGTGACAGTCAGGTGGGACGTTGCCAGAGAGTCTGCAGATGCATTCAGAGAAGCGTTCACCACTTCCATTTGCTCCCTCACTCTCTCATGTTGTTTCTGTAGGAAGGAAGAGCGAGGGAGAGAACGTGTCTTTAGAGAAAGGATCAGGGAAAAGTGGTTAACATCAACCTGCTTTCTTTGGACTCATACCAACCTGGGTTCATATCACAGTCCATCCCTTAATTGCTGGGGGCCTTTGGGGAATGCCACCTGGCTGATGCTGAGTTTTCTCATTTAAAATACAGAGATAACAAGGGAAGCTCTTAGTTATCATTATCACTTAATACATTGCCATCCCAAAAGAGTTAACACCTCAGAGAGGGCATTTAACTCTTCTCCCCAGAATGTAGAGTGGGACTGTAGCTACAGGATTGAGCAGAAGCTCTATATTTGCAGTAAGGCAATGCATTAATTTAAAACTGATTTAATTTAAAAAGCATTTATAATGTGCCAACTTTGGGCCTGGCAGAAATAGCCCATTTGGACAGGAACGAAGTATATACAATATAATTCTAATGTCATTTTAAAAATTTAAAATGGCCCTATTATTGAAGCATAAAACTGTGATCTTGCCTCAAACCACTCAGCTCTTTATGGGAGATGCTCCCACTTTTTGACGAGGGAAATTGCTAATATATTTTTTTGATGAATGCTCTAATTTCTACCTTCACTTCTGGGTTCTAGAGGAAGGGAAGTTGTGATTCTGAAGAAATATGGAGCTTGAAATGAGTTCAGAGTCTGAAAGCCACACAAAATGAACTTTAGGATGGAAAAGTAAAAGATTCATTTTACACTTCGAGTAAAAAGTGAGTTGAAGTTACTTTAGAAGTAGTAATTTAAATTATATTTGAAATCTATGTTATGGTATACTCTAGGATATCACCAAAATAATTATAGAGGCCTAGATATAGCAAGAAACACTTTCAAACTTTCTAAGTTCACCCTAGAATGTCCCAGATCCTTCCTTTCTCCCTGCAGTTTTTCCTGACTTAGTGAAAAGGAGGCATGGAGACCATCTTCTCCAAATTCACTGTTGCAGGGATAAATGTAGGTATAGAGACAGAAAAATATTGCATTCAAACTTCCACTTTTTTTTTTGTACTGGAGATTGAATCCAGGGCATTGCAGCTACATTTCCAGCCCTTTTATTTTTTATTTTGAAACAGTGTCTTGCTAAGTTGCTGAGGATCTCACTAAGTTGCTGAGGCTGGCCTCAAACCGGAGATCCTCCTCTCTCAGCATCCCAAGTGCTGGGATTACAGGCATGTGCCACCACGCCCGGCTCATACTTCCTCTTGATGCAAGAACATATTAAAAAAAGAGTTTGTCCCCTCAATATCCATCAAGCCTAACACAGTGTGACTATCTGGGACCAACTGTTCTTACTGCCACAAGGAGAGGATGTTTTACAGCTTTACACAAAAGCAATAGTGTAAACTATGTGTGTGTAAAGGAAGTAAGGTGAAAAAGTTTGGCATTATTTAGTGCTACCAGGCTATTTTTCTTTTATAGGGTCTGAGGTGTGACACCTTGTCTCTGGGGTGCTGTAAGAGAAACTGCCGACACCCTGAAGTCAGAGCCCAACTTCAGAGCTATGAGCTAACAGAACTGTGTGATAATCTTATTTGTAGTAGTTGGAAAATGATGTTTCAAGCTAAAAGGTTCCCCCTACATATCATATATGGCATTAGATAGAAGGAAGAAACAATGATTTTCCCACAGAAAGATGGTCAATTTGAACAAAAGAAAAGATTTGAAAACTAATAATTATGAAAATAACCTAATTGGCACTATTCAGCATGCTTCAGTATCCATTTCACATGTGCAAAAGAAATGAAGTTTTCCTTTTTCCCTGGTCCCAAGAAGATAGAAATAGTGCTGGGAAGGCAGGCATTTGGCTTATGAGAATCTCTAAACAGTGCCTTTAAAAGAGTATTTTATCTACTTTTAAAAAACAGGATATTGTATTCATCTGATAAAGATTTTTATCATCCTATTACTCTTTCAGGTTAGGAGTAGGAGTACAATGTAATCATCAGTCATGTGGCTACTGTTTGCACACATTAAAGTGTTCAGTCTGTGTGAGTACTTTTGGTTTTGTATAAAGACTAAAATTTTGGTGTTCTTCTTTTCTGATCCATGCCATAGGTTTGTTAGTGAAATGTGAAATGAAACTCTTAAGTTTTTGTCCTAAAACACAGAATCAAATTCCAATAAAGTCAGATCCATTCAGAGCAATTTTTTTTGTAGGAAAGACGACTGTATAAATAAAAGATTGGGTTTTAAATTTTGTTTGAACAAATTAAAGTTTCATGACATTTAAATATGCACTTCAAGGCAAAAGAATGCTAATAATTTAGTAATTTGTAGAGGCAAGCTAATATGAAAAGAGTATTTATAATCAAGAATAAACCAGTAGACAAAAATCACACTTGTATTACATGAGAGTGCTCCAGGCCCTTGTGCATCCAGCTGTTCATCAACAAAGGTAACAAATGCAAGACACAGAGTGAGGTACAAGGAAGATATAATTTGTGCTAAGCAGGAGTGCTGCCCTTTGAATGCTTATAATCTAGTAGGGATAGATTAGATGCATACCGCCCCTCTCCCCCCAATATAATATAGGTTCAACAGCTATACATTCAGCAATTAATGATGCTTCCTAGACTGGAACATAGAATATATGCCGAGTGTGATGAAATCTGGTGATCATTCCAGAGGTACAGCTGATGGCTGTATCAATGTAGAGGAGGGAGGGACTCCTGGTGGTTGGGTTCTTACTGTGTGGTCAGGATGGACTACCTGAACTTGTCTGCCAATCTGATATGTATGAGTAAGTGAACATGCTTTTCATGGGAGGGGTGTGTGTGTATGTGTGTGTGTGTGTGTGTGTGTGTGTGTGTGTGTGTGTGTGCGTGTGTGCGCGCTTGTGTGTTTGTGTTCCTTAGTTTTCACTGAATTCTCAAAAGGACATAAGACCACAACAATAGGAGAACCATTGGAGCCCAGTAAGTAAGTAGGGCACTCTGCAGAAAAAGCCATTTAACCTAGATTAAAATCTAGACAGAATTAGGCATAGATGGGAGAGATGGACAAAGGAAACAAGAAAAACCACAGTCTCCACTGGCTGAGAAGTGTGTTATAGGGGAGTCAAGAAACACCACTGGAACATCGACGGGCTCAGATCATGCATGGCTGGGCAATTGGCCTTTCTTAAGTAGGAAGCCACTGAAGGCCTTTGAAGGAGGTTTATCATGTAGTTTCTGTACAGCTAGAGAGATGCCTTGGAATCTCATCTGAAGGGGACAGAGGCCAGGCGCCTTCCAGGCAGGTGGCATACAAAAGGCCCACAACTGAGGGCTGGAGTGACCACCGCTCACAGAATCCTTGAGGAGGAGGGGCCAACTTAGAGCCTGTGGACTTGGAAAAGGTTCCTCAACAGGAATGGGAATATTAGGAACGGGGCAACTGGTGGAAAAAATACTGATATTTTTGCAGCCATAGCAGAACATACCCGTGTGGCTATTCCTGCAGACAGATATCACTCTGAAAGTTCTGCTGTGGGCTCAGTTATGAACAGGGATGCAGACCCACAAATTCTTTCAAGGACTGAAGTGGTGAGATGAGGTAAAGTCACCGAGGAAGGGAACAAATGCAAAAAAGGCGGAACTTTGGCAATGCGGACTGCAAAAGTTAGAAAGAGGAAGGAGGACTGAGATCGAGAGGGGCTTTGTGCCTCAGTGCTGTGCTGTTCTCTTCCTGAAATCCTGCTCACGCTGTTCATTTGTACTCAGTAAAGGAGTTTGTTTAGCAAAGCTAAAATGAGGCCTACCATCTGTTTGAATCACTGAAGTGCCAAATTCCTCGTAACCACATGCATGAAGTTTTCAGAAATTATGCATAAAAAGGTTTAATTAAAAGCTATTTTGGCATCTATTCACTTTTAGAACTGACGTCCCTTCATAGGGATGACACTGTCCACTTACTGATTATTACATCTGCCAAGTCCAGAGTGCCCTGACACACACCGATGATCACCAACCACTAGCAAATCAGTGCTCTCTGCCTGTGTGTATACTTTGGCTCTCAGTTCATCGTGCATTACCCTTATTACAGACTCTACAAAGCACTTTGACTACAAGATCCAATTCCAAAAATAATAGAGAACCAAGCATGTTAACACACAGTAAACTTGCATGTGTTCTCTAGCACTGGTCTATATAAAGACAAAGCACATTGCTGAGATTGACAGACGGCTCACAATCTGAAATGAGAACCACACATGGTTTACTAGTACCAGTAATAATAGGTCTTTTTTTTCTCCTAGTAAAACCTTACTTCCGGTGGCTAAGGGGACAGCTCCAGTATGTCTGGGATCTCTGTGTGCCATTGCCTGCCCTTGTCCAGGAAGGACTGGTCTGGGTTGGCAGGTCCACTTCTCCTTTCAGGACTCTCAGTATTAAAGACAATTTGGGGTCCTTATCTCTGAACCCCTGGAACTGTTGCCTAGATTTGCAGTGCTGTTCCTCTCATGTGCAAAAGCTCTGAATTCTTTCTTAGGAATAGAACGGTATCATCCTACAGGCTAGAGGTATGGGTTTAAAATGTCTCAGAAAGGAAGAATTATTTATTACTTAGAGCCACAAGTAGATCTTCAATAAGCTTGGACACATTCTGGCAAAATGATAGTATCTACCAAGTGGAAAGTACTTAAATATTTTCATTAACTCAACAAGTGTTTACCGAGGTGCTTACTTTGGGCCAGGTATTGAGATAGATGCATTGGGATTCAAAGATGAAGAACACATGATTCTCTGATATCTTTGAGAGTCTAGTTTAGTGGGTAAGACAGATTCATCTGCAGGTGATCAGGATACAGAAATAGAATGATGCACAGGACACTGCAGGATTGGATTATGGGGTAGGCCTCCTGGAGGAGGTGATGCCTGAGGGAATACTTAAAGAATGAGTGGGGTTAGCCAGATGAGGAGAAAAGAAAGTCTCCAGCCAGGTGCAGTGGTGTCTGCACACCCCAGTAACTGGGGAGGCTGAGGCAGAAGAATTGCAAGTTTGAGGCCAGTCTGGGCAACTTAGTGAGAACCAATCTCAAAATAAAAAATAAAAAGGCTTGGGATGTAGCTCAATGGTAGAGCATTTGCCTGGCATGCTAGAGGCTCTGGGCGCAATCCCCAGCACCAACAAAAAAATGTATTAAATAGCAGGCAGGCATGGTTACTGGTAGTGTGATTTTGCCTGAACTGATTGAATGAGGCAGGGGTTGGCAAGAGGTGAGGCTGAGGAGGCTGGTAGGGGCAGATCAAAGAGTCCTGCATGCCACGTGAAAGAGCATCGACTTTCCTGTAGGACAGTGTCTTTCAAATGTTGCTAACCAAGACTCACACTAAATGTGTATTATACCTTGTAAGCCAGTACACACATAATGAAGCGAAAACACAATGAAACCATATCTTACTATGTATGTTGAGCTTTGATATTTTTTATTCTATTTCATTTTTTCTTCCTATTTTTAAATGATGGTTACAACCCTCAAACTTATTTTATATTTATTTATTTATTTATTTGTGGTACTGGGGATTGAACCCAGGGGCATACTACCTCTGAGCTACACCTCCAGCCCTACTTTTTATTCTTTATTTTGAAACAGGGTCTCACTAAGTTGTGGAGGGCCTCACTAAGCAGCCGAGGCTGGCAGTGAACCTGGATCCTCTGGTCTCAGCCTCCCAAGTACTGGGATTACAAATGTGCGCCACCACACCTGGTTTCAAACTTATTTTATAACCCATTAAGCAGTTCGAAAGCTATAGTATCAAAAAGCATTGCTCTATGTGGCAAGGAGAAAATGAAAGGTTTTAAAAAGAGTAAGTAGTCATTTCAGAACTGTGACTTAAATGGGCCACTGTGGCAGGACAGGGAGGGTGGCTTGAAAGGGAGAAAGAATGGAGGAGAGAGAGAGGATGAGGCTGTTGGCTGAGAAACAATGAAGGCCAGAACTAGAGAAGTTATAGAGAAACAGAAAACAGGGAAGAGAGCTAAAAAAATGTTTAGATGGCAAAATTGGGAGGATCCTGTGGTTGAATGATGTGGAAGGGGAAAGGGAGAATCCTAAAGGATAAGGAAAGTCCCAGAGACTATCTTGAAACAATATTTTGTGTTATGCTTGTGGTTTTATCCTATAAGATAATTATGCATTTGTTTAACAAAGATTGCCATCCTGACCATTATTATTATAAAAATAAAAACTAGCTAAAAGCTTGCTCCCATTAGCAAACAATAGTGGCGAGTATAATTTGCTTTCATTTGGGAAATTTTGCAATAACTTACTGAGGGGCAATGATAACTGAAAACCAGAGCAGAAAGCCTTAGCTTAAGTTGATTTTATTGACAATAAAAATATGTAACTGAACCGAGTGTAGTTGTGCATGCCTGTCATCCCAGTACTTGGGAGGCTGAGACAGGAGGATCGCAGGTTCGAGGACAGCTTTAGAGACTTAGCGAGACCCTGTTTCAAAACAAAAAATAAAAAGGGCTGGGGGTATAGCTTGGAAATAGAATGTCCCAGGGTTCAATCCCCTAGCACCAGAAAAAAAAGTAACTGAACTGATGAATTTGCTCATAGTTGTCTTCTATTTTTTTTTTTTTTTTGGCGGTACCGGGGATTGAACCCAGGGGCATTCTACCTCCGCGCTACACCCCCGGCCCTATTTTTTTATACTTTATTTTGAAACCGGGTCTCATGAAGTTGCGGAGGGCCTCACTAAGTAGAGAGAGAGAGAGAGAGACAGGGAGAGAGTGAGAGAGAGAAAGCTGAGGCTGGCCGCGAACCCAGATCCTCCGGTCTCCGCCTCCCAAAGTACTGGGATTACAAGCGTGCGCCACCACGCCCGGCTCTTGTCTTCTATTTTCCATATTGTTTTTTTCATCCTGATCTTTATAAATTGTCCTATGAGAAGGTGAATCTTCTCTGTGGTGGCTATGAGGCATGTATTGTTTGGAGTGGCCACGTGGCCACCAGTTCTCAGCCTCTAGGTGTGGGCATCCCCCAGGCTGATCACTTCTGCAACCTAGGGCAATGTCCGGGACTTTCCCTCCCCTCTTTGGATTTGCATGGCTTCAGCTTGAATTAGTCTCACTATCTCTGCAGCTGTTGATCAGCCAGGCTGTGAGATTTGCTTAGCATGTCTCTCTGAAAAGTACACATAGTGTGTGTAATGTGCCTTTCCAGAAATGACGCATACCCAGAAAACATGGTTCTGGGCAGTTTGGTGTTCTAGTGCTCTCAATATAAAAATGTTATGCATAAGCCGGGCGTGGTGGTGCATGCTTTTAATCCCAGTACTAGGGAGGCTGAGACCAGAGGATCCCGATTCATGGCCAGCCTCAGCTACTTAGTGAGGCCCTCCACAACTTAGTGAGACCCTGTTTCAAAATAAAGAATAAAAAAATAGGGCTGGGGGTATAGCTCGGAGGTAGAATGCCCCTGGGTTCAATCCCCAGTACCGCAAAAAAAAAAAAATGTTATGCATAAGAAGAGTCCATCACTCACCCACTTGCAAGAGCAACACATCCACACACCTGGGCCCAAGCACCAGAGCAGCTGCTTTCTTATCAAAACACAGTCTAAGCATGGTCTCAACTTGATTTTAGGCACACACACTGATATCAATAATTTACAGGAGCAAAAAATGTACCCATACTTAAAAATATGAATATTTAGATGCGTTAATTTTTAATAAATTTCATACCAACTATCTCTTTTTAGCGTAGCTTCATGTTGTCTAGTCCTGACATGCATTTACAGTTACTGTCCACTGTACCTCGTGGTCCCGCTGCCTGGCTGCTGTGGCCCTGTTCATGTCTTCGGTGTCCCTGACATGGTCAAGGGCCTGGTCGAGTGATTCCTGGAGGTCTGACAACCTTGCATTGTAGTCATCCAGCTGCTCCAGGACGACAGGAAACAAAGAGCGAGTGTCATTATGCAGCCGCTGCCAGTTCTCAGCCTGGCTCAGTACTGGGAAGAAATGGAGATGGAAAGTCAGTCCGGGCTTCTCCTCTCTCCTCCCATTCCTCCAGCATTTAGCAAAGTATGTAGCAGAGTTGCAAAATTTTTATGCCATGCCCTCTTCAGAAATTTAGATTGAAGCCATTGTTCACAAAAATAGCCCCCTGCTTTACTTTTGAAGTAAAAACTGCTATTTTGTTGGACTTAGGAGCCCCTGGACAACAGTCAGTTAAAAGAAGGCTTTGATTAGTTTTCCTATAGAGATAAGTTTTATGTGGAAACCATGTCATTATACTCTTCTTATTACCCAAATTATTAATAATTTCATCCTATAAAAGGGACTTGGACCTACTATAGTTTTTACTATTGAAATTAACCAACATTATCTTGTAATATGGCCAAAGGTTATGATGTTCGTAACCACTCATTTTCTGTATTCTCTCCAGACAACTGTTTTTAGTTAGCTCCTCAGGTAAACCCAAACTATGATATTGGGAGGAATACAAATGAAATGGTAATGGTATGATATCCTTAGATGTTAAATGTGTCCTTTCTTCTCGGCTCAAAGACATATGTGTTGACTATGTGCCTTAATTCTGTTTTTCTTCAGGGACTATCAGCTGTTGTATTGAGGTTTATATATTTTTTAATCACTGTAAGGAGAAGACACAAGTTCATGGTTAAGTAAAGAAAGTGGTTGAAAATGCATCCATTCACTAAGTAGAAAGAAGCTAAGTGGGAGATGTGATTGGTCCCATCTCCCCAGGGAAATCTTGTTAAATTCCAGAAGAGGCAAAGAACTTGGAAACATCTGGCTGTGACATGAACTTTCCTGACTCAGAACTGGCCTGTGATTCTACTCTGGTTGTCACTGCTGCTAAGACTTTGCATATTTGTTACCGTAATAAACCTTTATGCCAATCATGTTCTTCTTCTGTGGCATCCACAAGAATTGCTAGCAGAAGCTAAGAGTGACAGTTGCAGGAAAATGACAAGTGTCCTTTGACTCTTTTTGTGCTGTTGGTTCCTTTGCAATCCAATAAAGCCTTCATACCCCTTCTTATGATATATTTTAAAATGCATAAGACAAAATATATAGCATTTAAAGGTGACAATTATATAAAAACAAAGTAGGTATTATAATACAGGTGCTTCTTTTTTAATGCATTTAACAATTCATCTAAAGATGGATCTAATAACTACTATAATTTTGAGTTATTGATGAATTGAAATAGTGTTGTGAGATAGCAGCAACAGCTAGAATGTTAGGCAAATCTGTGATTGCTTTCACTGATTGTATAGATTAAAAGAAGCACAAATTCTTTATAGCTCTGATTGTATAGATTAAAAGAAGCACAAATTCTTTATAGCTCTTCCCCTGAAGAGTAGAACCTATCTCACCACTCCTTGAATCCAGGCTGATCTTGACCAACAGAATGGATGTGACATAGTCAAGTTCCAAGCCTAGGCCTCAAGAGACCTTATACTTTCCCTTCTTGTTCTCTTGGAAATCTATTCTGTCATGTGACTGAGCATGGGCTGGCCTCGTAGAAGGTAAGGCCCCACATGGAAGAAGAGGCCTAGCAAGCTAGCTCCAGACATATGAGTGAACTTAGCTCATGTCACACAGCAGAGATGAACTGTCAAGGTTGTGTCCAGCCCGAATTGCTAACCCATGAAATCGTGAGCAAATGGTTACTGTTTTAAATGAATATGCCTGGAGTGGATTGGTTGATAGTAACTAGAAACTGACACAGTGACCAAGCCAGAGATTCAATACTACTCTATTCATCATTAAAGGAAATGTTAAATTTCGGTTGGAAGTTAAAAGTTATTAAAAGCCTTCCAGGGGCTGTAGAACATAAATATTACCAGGTTTGTAGTATTTCTGCCTTTTCAGTAAAATTTATCTTAACTATAGTTTTGGGAATTGGTGCTCCTTAGCCTTCCTTCTCCTGTTTCATATGTTTTTACCAACTGCTAAGTCCCTACATCTTCCTTATCAGAAGACAAATTCTGTAAATTCCCAGTGGAATCTCAGCTACTTCTCAAGGGCTCCAAGCTGGGCCTGGATCTAAAAATCTTGACCATTCAGTCAAATTGTCCTGACTGATCCCTGGAGACTATGTATCAGTCCTACAGAGCTCTGAACATGGAGAACTGGTTGCTTGACCAAATAAATGCTGCCCTGTGGCTTGGTGTCCTCTCCTGGACCCACAGAGAGAGCAGACACATGCTGGGTCAGCCAGGCAGTGAAGACACCTACGTTCTTGGGCCTCGTCCGCTTCCTCATCCACAAGCTCCCGTTGGTTGTGGAATGGTGGACGGCGTCGAATCTCCTCCAGCATCCTCTGGGCCAGTATCAGCTTCTCGGAGATTTCCTCGGGACTGATTTCCTGCTCCTCCCCATAATAGAGCATCTTGTTGTTAATCTCTAAAAGGAAGAACATGGTGAAATAAATAGGCAGCGGGGAGAGAGAATGTCCCTGAAAACACAGGGGTGCGAGGGCTGGTAGCAAAACACAGAGCTGATCCTGAGATGCTAAGAGGCTCATTCAAGGGCAGAACTGGTGTCATGATGTGAACACTGCTGTCACCTGGGAGCTCATCCCATGATCCAAGGAGAAGGGAAAACTCCAAGAAACCACTCCACTCTGCTTTCCATATGGTGACTTTGGAATGGGAACGTGCTGCTGCAAAGCCTGCTAGGCTTTCATGCTCATCTGGTTTCCACAGCAACTGGAGGATGCTAATATTTAAGGCTTAAAAATCTGGGGTCTTTGATCAACCTTTAATAGAAATACTTAGCTTGGAGAAAATGTTTGGAGGTATCTTCTGTCTTATGAGGGACACACTGGAGACAGTTATTGTACTTAAACCAAGGATTTAACAAAACAAAACTCTAAGCCAAAATGAAAACATTTTGATACTTGTCCAAAAAAAACCTTTCTGATTGCTTTACAGATATAAAATAGGGTTTGGTTATAGTACGAGGTTTTTGCTCATTAATAATTTTTGACAATTGGTATTTGTCTGCTGCAGTGACTGCTTGTCAAGGTCAGGCCATGTTGACTCGGGGTCTTTCTACCCCACTTCCATAAGCAGGGTGGAGAATTTAAGAACCAAAGAGGTAACTGTGGCTCAGAGGGAAGAGGTGTCTTGTTTAAACACTAGCATGCAGAGCTGCATGAGGAGCTGACATAGTTCTCTGAGTCCCTCATTTCTACTACATATGATCAGAAGAAAGGTATGTAATTGCTACCTTGTCCTACGGCAGCCCCGGGAGGAAGCATTTTATCTTCCTGGCATAAGTAAAATCGTGTGTCTGTGGTTTACTATGATCTATGTGGTTGGCCAGACAAGATGGGTAAACAAACACTGGTGTCACATAAATCACACCAGCATACGAGGCTGTATTTTATATGGGTAATAGCTTGAAGGTCACCAGCAGCTATTTTAGAGATGGTTGGGAATGAAGAATGGCACACTATTGGGGTTATATAGCATGCCTGAGTTCTGAAGGAAGCAGATAAATGAGGGGAGACATTTCTAATGCTATAAACATTACTAAGAGAATTATAGAGAAATCAAAATAGGGTAAAAACTATGAAGAGATGAAACATTCACATTTCAAGTAAGTCTAAAATATTACCCCCAAAATAAGCTAAATAGAGATATTTTCTCTCGGCTCTAGTGCTTGCAACGCTGAGTTATTTGGCATTTCAATGCAAATATTATGTTCACAATTTTGGCCTGTTTTATTTTAGCTATGTCTGGTTTGGATTAGAGAAAAGAAATACAGACAATAACATTTTTGCTTTTGGTCTTTGGAGACTGTCCATACATTATTTTAAATAAATTAAAAACTGATAATAGTGACTATTTCCCAGTTACATTTCTTTTGTGTTTTTTCATCCTTTACCATGCCTATGGGTCAAGTAAGAAGGTTCAGATTCTTCTAAAATGAAACACCTTCGTTTCAAAATTTGGGTTTCAACAGCAGGGGTGAATTATTTTCTTGGAATGGCTTGCTAGGGTCTTGGCTTTCTTTGCTGCCTAAAGGGGTAGATGAGGTCATCTAATCTAGGTTCAACCTTACTTTTTTTTTGGTACTGGGGATTGAACCCAGGGGCATTCTACATCCAAGCTACACCCCCAGCCCTATTTTATTTTTTATTTTGAAACAGGGTCTCACTAAGTTGCAGAGGGCCTCACTAAGTTGCTGAGGCTGGCCTTGAACCTGCGATCATCCTGTCTCAGCCTCCCAAGTACTGGGATTACAGGCATGCACCACCATGCCAGGCTCAACCTAACTTTTTGAACAAATCAATAGTAACTCTAAAATGCTATGGGATAAAAACACTTTGTCAGTAAATGTAAAAGCATGAGACAGTGAGGACGGGAGTGGGGAGTTTTGAAATGCGTGCCATTTGTTTTTCCTGTGTTTTATAGGCACCAAAGGAAATGTGGCAAATGATTAATCTTGGCTTTATATAACATCCCTTTGCCTGGGCTATGCCCCTGATACCTCAGTATAAAGATACGAATCTCCGGCTGTGGGTCCCTTTACTGCCACTGTGCCCTGAGATGCACTTGGTGCTGTCATCCAACCCTTAATATACGGCACAATAAAAACTATGGCAGTGCACAAGTACTGGATCGTGGCAGACTCAAACCCAAGGAAAGTATCCTAGGACCAATGCAATCTGTTTTTGTTAGGAAACTGAAGGCAGCTCTCAGGGCACTATGGAGATAGTCTTTAAGATGCAGCCTGCACATAGTAGAATTTAGAGCATAACTAAGTAAACCTCCAAGAGGGAGGATAAATCTATCACAGTGCTTCAGGGTAAAGAAATCTCACACAGTCCCTCCTCCTTTTTCTTCTGGGGTAGGGACCAGAGCGAGTTCTCTGCCTCTATCTTTGGGGAAGAGCAATATAGAAACAATTTAGAACAATTTGCATTGGTTTACAGCCATTCTAAAGGTATTTTTTTTGTCTGCAAATAACAGAAAAAAAATGTGTGACTCCTCCTCAATTCTTCCACTTTCGAGAGATCATAGCATGCAATTTCTTCTGCTGAAAGGTATTATGATATTGCACTTCTGCGAAACACCTGACAAGGGAATATTTTTGTATGTTTATTCTTGAACATCAAGATAGGGATGAATGCTTGAAAATCCCAGACAAATAAAGTTGAAATGTAGACCTTATGTAAATTTAAATCTATAATATTCTTAACAATAAGTTCCTGGCTCACCGTAATCACTGCAAGTAGCCATTATTGTTGTTGTTAGTAGTAAAGTGTATGTTTCCATGGCACTAAGTTGAACCACTAGAGAACGTACTCACCATCGATCTTATCCCTCATGTCGCGGGCCTGCTCTGCAAGGTGAGTGGCGTGGTCGATGGTATCCAGGCTCTCCTTCTCAACCAAGTGCCCCTTTCTTGAGGCTCGATGTTCCTACAAATGATTCAAATGAACACTAGATTAAACCTGAGGAAGGAGTAATGTATGTTCTTGTGGGTTTAATGTATTCATCCCATAAACATAAATGTTCCTGGCATGTGAGAATGCCACAGCATATAAAATGGTCCCTGAAGTCATGCATGAAGGCTGATGTGATGGCCGGTTTTGGAGTCATGTGATGCTATCGAATCAGATGCTACTCCCAGGCCAGAAGTCAGAGTTCAGTCCAAACCAACCACCTTTCATGTGTGATTTATCCTTTGAATTTTTACTGTATCTCTAGATGCCAGGCTAGGAAATGACCCGTGTCTTCTGATCAGTCTGCCACTGTGCTGACTAAAGAGCTTACAATTTCAAAGAGACTATTACTGAGAAAGTAGGCAGACCTTGAACCGCTCCATGCAGCCAGTGGCGCCTGGGTGGTCCAACCGCTGCTGAAACTGAATTACCACAGATTCAAAGGATTGTGCTCATTGGACTAAATGCTGTTTTCAGAGCTTCATTCCAAATTCCCATCAACATGGAGGGCACTTGTATACAAATAACCGCCCAGGCAGATTTGGCTCAGTGTGAATGGAGCTCTTCTCCCAGGAGTAGGTTCCATTCTCTCAACTAGGGAGTTTCTATTTCAGAGCTCCCACATAGTATTAGTCGAAATTAAATCCCAACCCCAAAGTGGCTTCTGAAGAAAGTGTGTGTGTGTGTGTGTGTGTGTGTGTGTGTGTGTGTGTGTTTCTGTGTGTGTGGTCAAGGACAGAGGCTGATCTAAAAGCAGAGAGACACAGTTCAAGGCCAGGGCACTGCCTCACGTGACTGGCACGGGGGATGTGTACTTCCCTTTGGCATCAAAAAGACCCATTCCTGGGCTATATTAAACAGGAAGGGAGTTCTTCAGTCTGGCATCTGGTAAGTGCCTGCTTGCCTTGTCGGTGCTGTCTTGGCTCAGCTCTGGAGCAAAGTGCAATAACCCTGCATGGACGGCAGGAGGGTCTGCCATGCCGAGCACCCTGAGAGCCACTGTGCAGAGCTTCCCTAGGGCAGGGAAGTGGCTGTTCCAAACTCCTATGCTCTCCTGCAGTGCTCTACCCAGAGGATTATGCCATGATGTCACCTAGAATGTTCTTTTTTTGTGTGTGTGGTTCTGGGGATGGAACCCAGGGCCCTTCAACCTCCAAGCTACACCCCCAGCCTGATTTTATATTTTATTTGGAAACAGGGTCTCATTAAGCTGCTGAGAGCCTCACTAAGTTGCTGAGGCTGACTTTGAACCTGTGATCCTCCTGTCTCAGCCTGGAATGTTCTTACTCTTTCCAGGTATGACCCAAATAAGTGACCCTCTATGATGGTTAAGGGAGAAAATGGAGAATTGGTGTTGTGGCAAACACAGGCCTAGGGGTTTTTAATGGGCAAGTCGGTAATTCCTTCCACACAAAACAGTGCCACTGGGGTCATGAACTCTCCTGTGCAGAGGTAATGTGTACACCAGTCCCTTCCCAAGTTGTGGATGCCCTGAATTAACACTATCTTCTGAGTCATTGTGTCTCTTCTCCCCAATTCCAGGCTTCCTCTTGGTTTATTCTAAGGCTTTCCAGAGAAACAATATTTGTGATCATTTTAAAATGAGATGTTGCAGAAAATAAAATGAATCTTATTCATGATGTCAACCCTCACTGCTAAATATGGACACGGACATATAAGGCATATACAAAATTTTAACAAGTTCATATTTGATCTTGTTTAGTTTAAACAGAGTTAAATTTGCAAAGGACAAAACTCCTGTTTGTATTCCAGCTTCATCCTTCATGGGATATTGTTATTTCTATTTTATATTTTATATATTATATATTGTTATTTCTCTGCCATTGAACTTACTTTTAATAGAGAAACTTTGAATTGAATTGGTGACTAATAGCTGGAGGATGCTACACCTGTAAGAAAACCAATTCTTCCAGATAAGCACCAGAGGGCACTACAAGATATACAGAAAAGACCCAATTACTAGCAAAGGGGAACATTCATACTATAAATTGCAAAATTGTTGAATATAATACAGGATATAGTGATACCTTATCTGCATGTTCTATTTTTCTGTAACTTTGCTTATGAAAGGAAAATAATGATGTGGGCACATGGTGAAACAGGTGGGCCTGCTTTAAGAAAAGCTAAAATTAAAAAATTACCTCACAACTATAAACTGGTTGATGGTTTGCATTACAAAGGACTAGTCATTTACTACACTCACCAGTGAATTCTCCTTGTACTTATTTGATATGAAATGTGGCAAGAAGTTTTGTAGAATACAGTACATAAAGAGTAGTATACTGATAATACTAAATCAAATAATACCCATCAGATTGAGGATGAGAAAGAATATCTAGGGTGACCAAATATTTTATTGTTTAAACTGGGAAACTTCTGTGTGTGAAAAGGGAAAGTTTTAGAAATTACTCTGGGACATACGTGTAAACAGGCTCAGTCCTGGATGAATTAGTGGTAGGAATATTGTGCTATTTCAGTATCTGAACTGTGATATTTACTTCTGTGTGTTTACCTTCTTCCTAAACATTAATAACTTCCAGATATTTTTTCTAGTCCTGATCCTCTGAGCTTCAGACTCCAATCTCTAGTTGCCCTCTGGGAATCTACAAGTAAATAACTCTTGAACCATCCAGACTAATCCATTTTGCATTTTTTGGTCTTAGTCATCCATTCCTCAGAGATACAGCTTCCCTTCTTACTCTTCCTCACCTCCAATTGGTCACCAAGTTGATTTTATTTCACTTACCATTCTGACTTCTCTTCCTTTCTCACACTATCACAATCTCAGTCTATTCCTGCTCACTGCGAATCCTTTTTAAATAAAGGCAAGACAGCAACCAGCCACTCTCTTGTCTTGACTACTCTGTCAGTCTCCCAACTGTGTCCCAACACTCAGAGCCTTCACTGGCCAGTCTATTATCCATACTGCAGATGAATGTTTCCAAAATGCAATCAGCTAGCTGTTCTGGATAAACACTTCAACGACTTCCAAAGTCCATGTGATGAAATCTACATATTCCTGAGCATGGTGGGCAAGGTTCTTCATGATTTGTCCATTGACAACTTGTCCAGCCTTACCTTCTGCTATTTGCCATCTAATTAATTTTCTGCAAGGCCAAGGTCAAAATTCTTCTACTTCCAAGAATGTATCATGTTGCTTCATATCCTTTGTATTATAAAAATTTCCCTTCATTGGAAGTTCTTGATAAGCTGATGGTCATTCTCAATACACAAGTCAATACTCACCTGCTCTGAGATGCCTTTCTTAAGGTATCCTGCAGGAAAAGTTCACCATTCCTTCTTTAGAGGTACCCTTTAGACTGTGCATGCCTCCTTTACTAAATGTTGTGTCATAGTTGCTTTTTAAACATATCTGTTTATTAGATAAGCATCTTGAGAACAGAGCCTTACGTGCACTTCAGTACACCGAACACAATAATTGTTATATGCCAGGTGTTTCATAATGCTACTTTTCATCCTGCCTTTGTGGCAGGACCAGTGATGAGGCTCAGATGTTTTGCTGTACTTTCCTTTTAGCCCCGGGGGTGTCTCTGCATGAGCTGATGTGCGGGGGGATTTTACCCTGGCTGTTTGGATAGAGAGGAGAGCAGAGATGGAGGTGATGGAGAGTGGAGGGGCGATATAGCCTCTGCAGTGGACCTCCAAGGTCCAGGCAGGCGGCGAGGAACAGTACAGAGCTTGGAAAAGACTCACCACCTCCACTTCTGCTTTTAGCTCAGCATTCTTCTAACCTTGAGCGTGGTTGCCTTGGGAATGTAAGAGAGTGGATTCTTGGTTTTTGGGATTTTCATTACAAACATGATCATCAGCAGCAATAGGGAGACCCTTTTGGGCACTGGCTATTTGTGAACAGAGATGCATGGGCATCCTTTAGGGGGTTCCCAGAAGTAGGTTATGGAAAAGATCTGTAGGACTTTCCAAATGGGGGTTGGAGGACTTGGCTATGGAGGTTGGCATACAACCAGTGACTTGAAGTGAATATAATTTGTGAGATTTGGGCCACATGAGACCCATGTGATAGATAACTCACAAACAGAGGTACTACTTGTCAAATTAGTAAAAAAAAAAAAAAAAAGAGGCAACACTCCTGTGATTTTTATCACTGTGGGAACATACACCCAAATCCTTCATTCTCTTTAAAGCCCAATATTAGCAACTCTCTTGATATAAGACTTTCTGAGGCATAAGCTTTCCTTAAATCCTTCTAAGAATCAGTCATGGACTTTTTTAGACCAAGGGTGTGAAGGATGCTTGAAATATCATCAGGACTGGCTCTGGGCATTTGTTTTGAAGTGTTTCAGCAGGCTTTTGCACTACCAGGACCGTTAGATGTTATTTCCAGTAATAATTGATTAAACAGCTGGGCTTTATCATCAGTCTCGGCTTTGGTGGTCTGCTTTTGTTGCCCACGAACCTTTTCTACTACGATGTCATTTTCAAGCTTGCATTATTTCCTCCCTATGAAAGCCTGCATTTAACTTACATGAGAAGTGGGGGAAACTGCAAAACAAAAGGATCAGTAACTCTGCCTGAGCTTTGGGAGGAGCTAATCTGGGCAGAAAACATTTCCTCAAGAATTGAGACACTTTTGACAAGTTCCAACCGTGACACCAAAATGAATTAACAATGAGTTTTCACAAAGATTTCTTTCTTGGTATTTCCTTTGAAACTTAAAAAATTTCACTGCTCCTCAAACACTGGTGGTTGAATTAATCTGCACCATTGCACAGGAACTAGGGATACAATTTGCACATGCATCTTAAAGTAGATGAATCTTCCAAAAGCATACTCTCTTAAAAGTGTAAGAGAGCCAAGGTCAAAAGAGAATACCAGAGTTAGCTGAACTTTTACTTTTATTATTTATTTATTTATTTTTGTGGTGCTGAGGATTGGACCCAGGGCCCTGTTCACTGGGATACACACCCGGCCCTATTTTTATAATGTGAAACACCAGGGTCCAAAAACAACAGTCCTAGAGTACTTGGGCCAGCCCTGGTGGAGCATTATATATAAAGCAAAAAGAGTGTTACATGCTTTAATATGATTAGTATGGTGCCTTGTGAGTTAGTTTATATTTTTTGACTGGTGTGGAGGAGGGATGGATATTTTTCCTTAAGCTCTTGAGTGTATTGAATAGTCTCTCATATTGACTCCTCTCATATTTCAATGGTATTTCTAATTAATCTGAGAACTTTTACAAGTCTTGGTACCCTTAATATTTTTCTCAGTTGATTTGACTTTTTTAAATTTAGTTTTCACTGGTCATTTGACATTCCATCTTGTCAAATCCATTATCTCTTTTTATTATTTTTCTTCATACAGTATTTAAGTGTATTATTTCCTTTTGAGGTTAAATAGTTACTTGGTTCTCTTTCTTTGTGAATTTGAGATTTGTACTCCAATCTTTAATCTGTCTGGAACTTATTGTAGTCTATGGTGTAAAATGAAGGCTGAAAGTGATTTTGTTTCTGTCAGTTTGCAAGATTGATTTCTCAGCACAATACTTCCCCCATCCCCTTTTATCATTTAATGCATCCTTTAGCAAACATTTAAATTTTTATATTCTGTATAATAAAGTGTATTTCTAGATGCTCTCTAGCTCTTACCCGTAAAATGCTAAGACAAACAGCTGAATGACTATCCTAATTACAACATATATCAACTGTACCAACCAGCGCAAATACATAGAAAATTCCCCATAGACATATTTTTAAGAAAACCTATCAAAATGGGAAGAGACAGTGGAGATGTCAGATACCAAATTTCTCCCTGGGTCTGGCCTTGATTTATTTTAAGGCACATAGGTCACTGCATTTTTTCTGGGCTGTGTGAAGCCACAATCATCTGTGACTGGCCAGGCTAAATCCTTTCTTGGAAGGCGGTCCCAGAAACTGAGCACATACCTTTTCAGCTAATTGCTCCAGGTCAGACAGAAGGCCTTTCATTGTGTTCTCAGCATTATTGATCTGTATCTTTCTTAGGACATACCGGTTCTCTCTTTCTGACAGTCTTGTCTGTGGAAAAAAGTGTTTTGGAAATTAGCAGTAGATGTGTCCACCAGGTTTTTAAAAAAAATACACATAAAACTCTTTCAGTGTAGGAGGGTTTGAGGTAGAGTGTGACTCTGCTTTCAGCAGTGGGGTTCACAGGAGAGGACTGAAGCTCCTAGGGCTGAGATTCCGTAGGATCCCCTCACTAGCCCAGCCTGGCCACCAGCAAAGCACAGCCTTTTCTAATTGGTACACAGGCCTACTATAGGCCCTGGGTGTCCGAGCTTTAAAATTTCAACCTAGCTTGGAGGAAGTGATCAACTCATGAGGACTGATGAATATGGACTTTAAAACCTCACTTGCCTCCTTTTGGTGTAAAGGGAGCAATTCTCTTTATTCTAAGGCCTCTTTCCCCCTTCTTTTGCATTTCTGAGGAGTTTGGTCTAAATTCAGCTTTGCTTGGGTGACTTTGGATGAAGCCTTTTCATCCTGGCAGCTGTAGTGATGCTATCCATCTTGAAGTTGTGCCTTTAAGGAAGGAGTTAAGTGCTCTCTGGAGGCCTGGGTCTGTCAGGGCACTAGCACCCCCAGGTGTCCAAGTAGGGGAATTTGGTCAAGAAGGTTCCTAAATTTGTAATAAAATGCTCACCAAGAGTCCACCCCACACTACATTTATTTTTTTTTGCGGTACTGGGGATTGAACCCAGGGGCGTTCTACCTCCGCGCTACACCCCTGGCCCTATTTTTTATACTTTATTTTGAAACCGGGTCTCACAAAGTTGCAGAGGGCCTCACTAAGGAGAGAGAGAGAGAGAGAGAGAGAGAGCGAGAGAGCGCTGAGGCTGGCCACGAACCAGGATCCTCTGGTCTCTGCCTCCCAAAGTACTGGGATTACAAGCGTGCACCACCACTCCCAGCCCCACACTACATTTTATGCTGTTTGTGTTGGTTTATACTGCATATTTTTGACAAATTGCTGTGGATATCATTTGTCCCTCCAAAAAGTAATGAGTATTTCCAATACTATTCTAACTGCTCTACATATATCATCTCACTGAATTATCTCAACAATTCATGAAATAGGTACAATATTTGTCTTCATTTCCAGATGATGACACTGAAGAAGAGAGGTTAAATAATTTATCCAAGGTCACACAGTTTCAGAGCTGGGACATGAACACAAGCAATCTGGTTTCAAAGTTTATGCTTTTAAACTGTTACGTTAACTGGACTAACAAAATAAATCAAGGTTGGTATTAATCCTATTGTTCTTTCAGATAACTATTTTTGTTTTAAAAGATATCTGTTGGTTTTAACAGAAGTCCATCATTTTGGAGAAAAAGGCTCTTAAAGTTTAGATATATAAGGACCTTCATAGTTTACTGTTTTGTATATGCCTGCTTTTAATGTTTTTGATAGAGCTATGAGGAAAAATAAAGCATGTGAAAGTGTGTGTGTGTGTGTGTGTGTGTGTGTGTGTGTGTGAGAGAGAGAGAGAGAGACAGAGAGAGAGACAGAGAGAGACAGAGAGAGAAAATGAGAGAACATGAGTAAGTAAGAAGGAAAGGAGTAAGAGAGAAAGAGAAGGTTTCCAGAGACATTCCTAAAATCTCACCAATTAAGCCTAAGGTAATGGTAAGTTTGTGGTAATGACTTAGATAACTAATGTACAACTTCACAAAGGAAATAAGTGTTTTATTTCCCTCAGTAGTTCTGCATGTAGATACTAGTCTTTAAATCATTTTATTTCCCATATAACTCTTTTTATCAACGGCAGCTCTTGACTGAAGCTGAAGCTCATGGTCACAACCAACTTTTCCTATGAAATTGTATATGTTTTGTATGCTAGACCTACAAGTCCCACAACCTACAATGTATCTGTGGGGTTCAGATACCAAAAGGGCATAGAAGAAGATACTAGGAGCGACCCTGTGAAACACGAAGGGAACCCCAGCGGAAGGTACGACATTCCTGCCTACTTTGAGGAGGTAGATGGTGGAGTTCATTTCGTTCACGTGCCTATGGGCTGCGGCACCAGACGACACGCTCAGCAGCCCGGATTTGCTCTCTTCGATAGAGAGCGCTGCTAGCCTCAGGTCATTGGTCAGATCCCAGATGCACTTGTCACAGCCTGGAGGGCAAAGGAACATGTCATTTCTCCAGAAACAAAAGTCAGCCTGGAGGCATACTGCTTTAAGTAGATTATGAATGTGTACTTCCTTGGTTAATGCCATTTTTGGTTTTGTTTCCCAAGGAGCTTCTCTGGACCACAGAACTAGTCCATACATGAGCCAAAGTATACATCAGACCCGACCCATGCTTACAACACAAGGAAAACCACAGGCAACAGGGAAGGCAGGTTAACAATAGCCCTGTACGCTGCACTAGGAAGGAAGGAAGCATAAAAGGGCTGGCGGTCTACGGGACAGGCGCCCGCTTTGCTTCAGTGGTGGGAAAGCCCTCTGGGGTGATCTGTTCTTGTCCAGCTTGGTCTCTTGCTGAGTGCCAGCTGATGAAGCTGGGAATTTGCTAAGCATCTTTCCCTCCCTGTTATCATGTCTTAGACAGCAGGGGCCGGCACCTGCCTTCCCCTCACCCCACTGCCCACATCTCCCATCTGGATGGACCTCAGCAGGAGGAGGTCTGCAGGTCGTCACCATTTGCAAATGTGGTGTCCTGATCTCTGAGGGTGGGGTCAAAGTTCAGGCTGAAGCTGGGCACATGGGGAGGCAGGTCCCAGTTTCTCATGGCTCCTTACCTCTCTTGTTTGAATCCGCTGACCACTGTGGCCACCCCCACCCCATCCGCCCCTGCTCAGGGGACGCAGCTGCCCTTGTCAAAAGGGATGCACACCATGTTTTGAAACCTGTCTTGAACCCCCTTTACAGCTTTCTCCCAGGCTGTGCTCTCTTCTAGAGAGCTGGGAAACAGATGAATGGGTTAATGGTAGTTAATATGTTAATTTGTTATTTGAAAGTTAATAGGGTCTTACTTATAAACTCCCTCAGGGACTGAGTCCCCAGCTAGCACATAAGGCTGCTGGGGGAGGTCTTTAGGGCCAGCCAGGCGTCTCGATGTCCTTAAATGGACCTGGCTGGGGTGACGGGGGCGGGCCTATCCCATCATCGTGTGAACTTGCCCTTTCTTGACTCCTGAGCCATCTTCTAAGGTGTGATACACTGGGAATATTAATTTCTTCTGCCAAGAGGGGTTGCCAGACAAAGATACTTTTGTTTGGGGGAGGGGGTGTTTAATGTTAAATAGTGTTTAAACACAACTTTTATTTCTAATCTAACTGCTCATGGTTTGATGAAGAGGAGTGACAGAGCAATTCAGCCAAGAGAGAAGGCCACTCCATTTTGTAATGCCCAAATATTTTATTTCTGGTCCCACCTCAGATTTGGAGTGGCTTAGGAAAAGGCACTTAAGTCTCTTGGTGTGTCAGTTGCCGCAGGTGCTGTAAAGCATCGAAAGCATCGTCTGTGTATCATTGTCCAGGCCCTGAGGCCCAGTAAGCCCTGCCACTGGGAGTTGCGTCTCTTGCTTTGCTTTTACCCACTGGGGAAGATGCTGCAAGTGAAGAGTTGATAAGTATGTTTCCTAAAATAGAACTATGTAAATGTAAACCCTCTAGTTGCTGATTGAAATTAATTGGACCACCAAATAGCTTTGCACAGAGTCGGTTTGGTGGAGGTGCAGGCAGGGTTAAATCCAGGGGCGGGATTGAAGCAGTTTCTAGAGAGAGTGATATTACATAGTTGGCCTTAATCCTGCACCTGCAGGGCATTAGAGAAAGTGGGGTTAGTCAATCAAGTACTGTTATTTTTACTTATGGTTGGGCAGTCCATGCCTGTAGGGAGTTCAAAACCTTCTTCCAAGCACTCTCCGGTTACGCTGTCACACGGGCCTCCCCCACAATTGCACACTGTGGGAAGCAAAAACAAGAGATTAGGGAATCATCTCTTAATGCTCAAAATCGGGTGATATTTCCATGGTTTCTAGAAATACTGGTTCTCAGTGTTTTATTCTTCAATGGGGATTAAATTATATTTGTCCTTAAGATAGTATGGAATCTATGATATAGCTATTATGCCTCTTATCCAATTTAGCTCAAGCAAATGAGATTTTCAAAGGTGACCCTGAGGCTAAATTGAATCTAGATTTTCTAGAATCCTTCTCTTCACTCTTTGGGATTCTGCCATGGCCGTGCAACTACTTTAATCCAAAAGATCCTGGTAAATTTCACAAGCTCATAAATGGCCGAAGAGCTCAGCATTTAACTGGAAGTGGAAATCCATCCTTTCATTGCAGATGGATTCTCCAGTTTAATCCAACTCCAGGGTTGGTCGCTGCCAGGTATGAGGGAGGAGCAGCCCCAGAGGAGTGAGTGAGGAGGCCCAGGAGCAGTTCTTGGCTCCCAATCACTTGACCCTTGGCAAGACAGACTCCAAACCTCCAAATGATAGCTGTCAGTGGGATGGCTAGGAATGATGCCAGGGAAAGAATTAGGAACATATTTACATGACTTTAAAAGACCCGAGAGCCCATCACTCATCCACTGATGATTTTCAATAATGCCTTCTGAAAAAAAAAGCCAAACACAAAATCCCAGTCTTATCAGAGTGTTCATTTTCCACTGAGTTTTGTTTGTTTGTTTCTCGGGTGCTGGGAATTGAACCCAGGGTCTCACACATGCTGAGCACAGTGCTCTAGCACTGAGGTGCATCCTTTGCCTCTCTAGTGAGTTTTTGTGTGGAAAATAATTTGTAATATTTAAAGAAGAATTCCTAAGCCATCTCTCTTGGTAATAAGCTGGAATAGAATTGTGAGTTTTCCTCTATCTTTTAGCTACAGAAGAATCACAAAAAATAGCTTCAAGGAGAACATTAATTTATTACATTTCAGCTAGGTAATGTTCCACAAAATTCAGATTTATTAAATAGTTCAGCAAGATCATCCTTGATTGTACCCCACAAGAGTTTCTCTTCTAAGAGTGATCTTCATCTTCATCATTTAGGCATAATTTTAGTATAGTAGATTTTTTTTCCGGCACTAGGGATTGAACCCGGGGCATTCTACCTCTGAGCTACACCCCCAGCCCTATATTTTTTTTTAAAAAAATTGAAACAGGGTCTTGGTAAATTGCTAAGGGCCTTGCTAAGTTGCTGGGGCTGTCCTTGAACCTGCCATCCTCCTGTCTCAGCTTCCTAAATACTGGGATTACAAGCATGCACCACCATGCATGGCTAGATGTTTTGAGAATAGGCCATCAGCATCTCAGGCTTTGATCTTGCCAATGCTCTTTCTGATGGCCTTTCTCTCTAGTCTGACGACACAGTTCTCCTTTCTTCCTGCTATGATTCCTGGTATCATGGCCCTGGGTGCATTTCTTACTTCTAGGCATGTTTACCTTTATTGTGGCTTCTGCAGGTCATATGTGTACCTTCCTGATTTTAAACTCTTCACTTCTTAAGTCTTTTCAAGTGGGAGTCTGTATCAGTGAGGGGATTCCTGCATAAGCATGCCACAAAGAGCACAATACCCCCTTCTTTCCCTTCTGTCTTCAAAGTCACATAAGAATAAGAAATAATTCTTATTCCTAGAGAAAAGCAACCTGACTTCACTTTCGAAGAGCTTCACTCTATGTGGCAAATGGAATAGAGAAATCATGAATAAAATGTGTACACTGGGGTCTAATTGAAGTCTAACCAGGAAGATTTCTTATTCTATACCTAAAACATTTACTCTGACAATTTGAGGTGTGTGTGTGGGGGTGATTAAACTGTCCTCTTGCCATGCTAACTGACTTCTCTGAAATGCCAATTTTACTAAACATAACCGAAAAAGGAGACATAGCTTCTAGAACTGACTTGAACCTGCAAGATTTTATTCAGTCTTCTGATCAATGATAGGTCATCTATCCAGCTCTGATTTATTCCTTTGATCAAAATTAGAAGGGTCAAGATGATAAGACTAAAACTCATGTGTGCCAGTGTCTTTCAGCTTATTCTACCCATAAGCTAAATTATATTAGTAGCCTTGATAAAAATTTCTAGCCTGGTGAATTTGGATGTATATTCCTGAGAATGTACATTGCCCTGGGAAAATGACAAGGGGGTACTTACAATATTTCCCCATATTAATTAAATGAAGATAAACTCTTCATTTAAGTCCAGTATTGACATGAAATTCAGGCAGCTGGCTAAGGGTTAATCATACCATACCTGCACAGTTCTTGGCTGTCCTGGCATCCCCATAGTATCCAGGTGCACAGCGTTCGCACTTGAATCCTGTGGTGTTGCGTAAGCAATTCCTACACTGGCCCGTGACCTCATCACAGTCTTCAAAGATCAGGTTGGGATCTGAATTTCCACTGCAGTCACATTTCTTACAGGTGCTTCCAACAAGTAAGGGGTTTCCATAGTAACCAGGAGCACATCTGAAGGGTGTTAAACACAGTAAACATTTAGCATACATAGTTATTCTTTTTTCTTTTTAAAAATCTTCTTTCCTACATAGAAGAAAGGCACCCACCCAGAATCCACTTCTACTCTCCTATCTTCCTAGTAAGACCAGACTTTGTTTTTAAGGAACTATCCCTCCCCATTGTGTTTTAGGACATTGAATTTAGCCAGGCCCCAGATATGAGTGTCTGGATTAAATTAGGGTATGGGGCATTGTTGGTCATCCCAGGGATTAGTGTGCACAGCTGGCATATGATGGGTTGGGCCAGAATTGTCAAAGGTACTGCAATGAGATGCATCAGTAGGGCACAGTTAAGAAACACCCTGGCCAAAATGTCAATAACACCTCCACTGAGAAGCACTGGTCTACAGCACCATCTGTCTCACTGTCATGAATTGCCCAAGTAACTAAACCTGAGAAAGCAGTGTCAAGCATTCTCCTGGCCCAAACGGGTTGGCTCAGGAGTGACTCCATTGGATGGTGGCTCAGACTGTTGCTTGAGGGTCGTGGGGAGGCATTTTCTCCATCTTCAGGTAAATAAAGAGGTAGCAGGCAGCATCCTGAGCTGCTGGCTGCCATCCTGTGGCTGAGTGAAGCCACTCTGGAAACAAAACAGATGGCCGAGCTGGAAGTACCACAAATACACAGAGTTGGAGCTCACTGTGCAATTTTTCTGTACATTTTAGATACGTAAGCCTACAGAGACCGGGCACCTATTTTACATTTATTGTGGGGGTAGAATCAGTGCCTATGGTCGTACCGGCTGGGCCCTTTATGAGGGAGTCCAGCTGAGTTGGAGAGCTGAGAGTGAAATCCATCCAGCCTTTGTTCCCCTTGCCAAGCTGTGCACGCTGGGTGAGGCTGCCCCTGCCTGGAGAAAGAAATGCCTTTCTCTATTTTTCCCTAAGGTGCTAGCAAGAGGCCCTACCCTGAAGGTTGGGAATGCAGGCCCCATCTAGGTTCCAGTCAACTGTTACCAGAATGTAGCCTTGAGGGAATGAAGGATCTGTGTTGCCAGATCTTCCTATTTTTGAAGAAGTAATGGAAATTTGGATTTTTATGTGAAATTGAAATTTCTAAAGGTTGGTTCATGCTTTTAAAGAATACTGCACAGGTCACACTACATATATTTGCTGGCTGACTGTGAAATCTCCTTTGCTGTGGACCCTAAACTAGTGTGGAAGATGGACTAACTGGAGCTGAAGACAGTTTGGGAGTGACTGAAAGGAACTTGTGGTCACACCATAGTGGAACTAAAGGTCAGGCAGAAGAGGTAGTTCTGATGTAACAAAAAAAGAGAAAGAGAGCTAGTGAAAACTTTTTTGAGGGTGATGAAGGTGAGGGCGAAGGAAGCCAGTGTCGGCTGTAGGGCTCGGGATGGCTTCCAGGCTGCAACAGGGAGGCCAGGGTGGTGTGCAGAAGGCTTGGGTTGGGGCACTGGCCTTGGGAGTGAAAAGGAAAGGAGAACCTTCCAACGAGATCAGCAGGCCCTGGCCAGTAACAGTAAGACAATGCATTTTAAAAAGGCATCCCTTTAAAGTAAGGGAATCATGATTCAGAACATTTGAACAATAGAGAAATAAAAAAAAATCACATCTGTAATTCCAGGACCTTAGCAAAATGACTAGTGGGCATTCTGTGTTTGTTCCCCAGTCTTTGTTTCTCTGCCTCAGCGTTTTGGTACAGTTGTAATGATGGTGTATATTCAGTGTTTACACCCTTTGCTTGCATTGTATCTCATATCTCCACCTATGTGAGATATCACCACTGACATCTGGGAGGAAGGCCACATAGGCCTGGCATTCTGAGGCTGAGCGGCCACCCGATATGTCAGGGTCACATAGCTAGGAGGTTACAGTGCAAGGCCCAGACTTTCCACCCTGATGTTCTTTCCTTTGCTCCATCCTAGACCACGATGCCATTGCTATAAATGAATGAGCAAATTCATCCAACAGAGGAACAATTCATGTCCATTTTATGTAAGGCATAGAGGGAAACAGGAAGAGGAAAAACACACAGCCCTTGCTCTGAAAGGACAAGAAATGAATTAAACATGATAATACACAATATAGTGAACTCTAGAAATCAAAGTCTATAAAAAGTTGGGGATGGGTGTAAGTTCTACACACCCACAAAGAAACACCCCAGGAGGAAATGCTCAAAGAGTTGTTATTCATACTCTCTTATGTCTTTGCACCTCTAGTCCCCAAGCCAGTATAAATTATTCCTCTATGGAACATGTGGCTGGATTGAATTCCTATCCTTTCCTGCGCTTCAGCAAACAGGCAATATTAGACCCTTAGGCTCCCTGAAACGGGACTCAGATCTACCACCTCATGTATAGCTGGGAATCTTGAGGTCTGAGGGTGAAGGGAATTGCCCAAGCTTGTAGAGGTGAGATGCCAGTTTCTTTGTTTTCTCCATTTAACTTCACTGCATTTGGTCTACATAGGTCTTTCATGAGAGGAAAACCAAATTTTCTATTCTGTAAGCTGGAATCTTACACACAATGTAAACTTACTCTGAGTATCAGGAATATCTTTTTGTGGTAGGTTTAGAGGCAACTCTGAAGTTGTAGTGCTAACTTTAGACATGACAGATTTCACAGATGAAGCATGCAAAGGCTTAATTATTGGTTGCTCCCAACAACCCACAAATATATCCGTAAGGAAGCTAGAGTGTGAAAAACTAAATGACCCATTCATTGCTGCAGGGCTCAACATTTCTATGGGTTAATGCTCTTTCCACTTCACAAGTCTAGCACTAATGAATGAATTAATTAATAAATTAATGATCAGAAACAGTTAAATAATCAAATGCTATTTATGTCCTCAATCCTGCCCTCAAAGAGTTAATGACAAAGATACAAAAGGACCAGTGCTAGCTGGCAGCATGCTTGTAAACCCAGTACTTGGGCGGTTGAGACAGGAGGATCACAGGTTCGCAGCCAGTCTCAGCTACTTAGTGAGGCCCTCTGCAACTTAGTGAGACCCTGTTTCAATATAAAGAATAAAATCGGGCTGAGGGTGTAGCTCACAGGTAGAATGCCCCTGGGTTCAATCCCCAGTACCTCAACAAAACAAAACAAAACAAAACAAAAACAAAAACCAAAGGACAAATGCTGCTTTAGAGCCAGTTATTGGAGCCCCAATAACTAATAGCATGGTCTTATTTTTTTTCTCATATAATCTCATTTCTTGATCTATTAATGACTTGATCTATCTGGAGAAAATAGAGTTGATAAATTTACAATTCAAATGAAAGGACTGAGGCATATGAACTTTGTCATTTCAATTAGTGATCTGTTATTTGGGCAAAATAGAAATCCAGAAGATATGTTGTTTGGGAAAAAAAAGATGATTTTTACCAAAAGCTATCGTTTTGGGAATTTGGGGATTTGTTCTCTTCTCTTCCTGTCCTGTTTTTCCTCCTAGGACCATACAGCAGTCATTGAATACCTTTTTCAAGTCGACCCAAATTCCCAGCCTGGCAGGCACAGAAACTTCTCTGGGAAGGGTATTACTCTGTAGCTGTCCTTGAGGTTAAATAAGAAAGGAAAAAGCACCTGTTACAAAGTAGGTGCCATTTAAATGTTCTCTACTTCTTTATGAAAGACTAGCAAATAAGTAGGAAACTATAAGTAACCTATTCAGGATTGAGTGGTAAGAATCCAGAGGCAAGGCCCAAGAGTAGATAATCATAAGAAGAACTTTATGCAGGCATCACCCTAGATGTTCTTCTCAGTGAGGGAAGTTTAGGAAGGGGCTTAGAAATCCAAAAGCTTCCAGGACACTAGACACACAGTCACTTGGAAAACCACCTGCATTTAAATGCGTTCCCCAAATTTCATGTGTTGGAAATTTAATCCCCCAAAGTCATATGTTAATGGTATTTGAGCAGCAGGAGGTGATTTGGATTAACCCATTTATGGGTTAATGGATTCATGGGTTGTCATGTGGATAGCTTTTTTATAAAAGCGTGCTCTCCCTGGCTAGCCGGTATTGTCTTGCCATGTGATGCCCTGTGATTCCTTGGAACTTTTCAGAGTCCCACCAGCAAGAAGACACTGACCAGACACAGCCCCTCAACCTTGGTCCTCTCAGCCTCCAGAACCATAAGAAATAAATCTCCTTTCTCTATAAATTTCACAGTTTGTGTGATATTCAGTCATAGCAACAGAAAACAGACCAAGACAACGCCACTTGATGAAATCATCTCCAATGCAGAAAGACCTAGGGTGTTCTTGGTTCAGATTAATTTTTTTAACTTTTTTTTGAAATAGATATCTATATACATCAGCTGCATGTTTTTAAAAGTTCTTGTAGAAGGGCTCAAGTTCACCAGCACATCGAAAACATAGATTAGGTGAGGCTTAACTCAGACAACTTAAGAACATGGCTGTTTAACTCAAAACAGAAACTCTCAGTCCCAGAGTCAGACACAGATCAGAAGCAGCTAAGGTCACCTCCTTTTGGATGGATGATCCAACCCCTTCATGAGAAAGAAATCATTCCTTCCACTACACTCTTGAATAGGTTTTTGCTTGCCTTTCTATTTAGCATTTACTCTTTTTATGCCTTGTGACGAGTGGTTCTCCAGTTTGGCTCCTCCCCTAGCCTTGATGTTCCTTGAGGACACGAGACTATGTCTTACATGAATTTGCACTGCAGCCTCCACCCTGGATTGTAAGATCACTCTGTGATGTAAAAGACCTCAGTGTTTTCCCTTAAGAGGGGTGGGAGGGGGTGAGGGAGGGTGGGCAGGAAAGAGAAGACAGAGCTGAGAAACTTGCTGGAAAGGGTCACATACAGAGGGACGTCTCAGGAGGGAAGCCTACTCCCAGGCCCAGGTTGGTGTAGGTTCCGTCAAAGTGAATCTCTAACAGATCAGCAGAGGTTCCCCTGCATAGCAGAGGCTCATCTCACTGATTAATCACCAAAGAGAAGATGCTCAGGAAGGCATATAGGAAAAGCAGTATAAGACAGGGCAAAGATCCAGACTTTTTTAAAGCCAGACTGTTCAAATCTTTTCCCCCCAATTAGTAGTGATGTGACTTGAGACAAGTCCCACCACCTCTCTTGGCTCAGTTTCCCCATTGGCAAAATGACAAGATGTGACCTTTTCCCAGGGAGTTGTGAGGTGGGCAGGAGAGCAACGCAAAAGGACATAGGAGATAATTCATAAGTGACGCTGTTTAGTTCAAAGCCCTGATTTCTAGCTAAGAAAACTGAGATTCAGGAAGATGAGCCAACCCATTCCAGACACATGTTATACCAGTTAGACAATGATCACAAAGACTCAAACTGCCATCAGTTAATTTTCATTGAGCATTTATTAAGTGCTGGGTGCCGTATGAACATTTTATAGTATCAGCCCACAGCAGTCCTTCATATTCTCCACTCCGCAGGAATGGGAATGGGCACTTAGGTCATATAACTTGCTCAGGAGGATGACTAAGTGGTCGAGCCGAGATACAGGCTGATGCTAAATATCTTTAACACTCTATTTCCACTTCCCAACCCAGTGTTCTTTCTTTTTTCCTCTTTTTTAATTGGTTCATTATAATTTTACATCATAGAGGTATAATATACATGCACATATGCACACATGCACACAGCATTCGTTGTGTGTCACGCTCTGTTTCCCACCTTGCTTCCCCCTCCCCCACTAGTGTTCTTTCTAAATCCTATTATTCCAGGGCCAGGATAAGTACTAGACCTGCCCCAGCCTACTTGGGCAATGGCAGATCCCTCTAGCCTCCAGTGTGGGTCTAGGGACTTATCATCTAAATCCTATATCTGGGGTGGGCATTCTGTCCTGTGCCTGGGCTGGGCCACCGTTGCCTGCAGAACTCTTATCTGCACCACAGTGCTATGGTGTGCACTCAGAGCCACGGCCATTTCACTTTTGTGAGGCCTTGCCCTTGATCAGTGGGACTCTGTTTAGGGCCATTAACTCTTCTCAGGAGCCACTGAATACCCATTAGCAATACTTCTCAGTTCTTATCAGACTGTACTGAGTCTAACCTCAGATACTGAAGAGAAAAACAACAACTCCATCCTTGGCTGATTGATTAACAATCTCCTGACCCCCACTGAGCCAGAAAATGAGTAAATCAGGTGCTTCATATTCCTGTGTTTCCAAGTAGGGAAATACAGAGTGAGCATGTCATAATCATTAATCAACCCAATGTAATCAGATCACTTTTGTCAGTCCCTCCTAAGGAAGGAAATTCATGTGGGCTCTCAGCTCTCAGTTTCCCTCTATGACAACAACAGAAGAGAAAAATTCCACAACTTTTGAGTGAAAGAATTATCTACATTTTGCACATCTAATAATCATAATAAGCAAGGCATGGTGGTACATGCCTATAATCCCAGTACTTGGGAGGCTGAGACCGGTGGATTGCAAGTTTGATGCCAGCCTCAGCAAGTTAGGGAGACTCTCATCAACTCTCATCAACTGTTTCAAAATAAAAAAAAAAAAACTCTGGGAATGTGGCTTAATACAATAATAAAAACAACAACAACAACAACAACAACAAAACAACAACACTGTAGAGATTCTCTTTGTACCACTGACACTGTGGCTTCTTTTGAGTTCCTGAATTACTCTTTGAGGCACTTAGGATGTTTTCTTTGGAGGTGAGATTGCTTATAATTAAAGGTTTAGTTTTAAGCTCCGGGCCGTGTGTGTGAGTCTCAATTGGATCTGGATCCAGGGCTACCCTGAGCGTGCTGTTACTGAGATGAGCAGCCTGCACACATCTGACTAGATCAGACATTTGACTAGTACCTCCGGGCCTTTCCCTCTCTGTCTATGGAACTACACATCATTTAGCTGCCTAAACACAGTGGTGAGGCCAATGCTAGTGGTGTTTCTGTTAAAAATAGGAAGGCCTCGTTTCTTGTTTAGTGCAAGACATTTTATCTTGGAAAACAGTGAGCAGCTGACAGGTGGGGTGAAAGGCAGATATCTTCAGGAACCATTCAGTGGGAAACCTTGAATCCTTCGTCTCCAAGGCCTTTCTTATTTGAGCAAAGCCCAGAACAATTTAAAAGAGTGTCATGTAGACATACCAAACAGGGATTCAGAAAATTCAAACTCTCATGGACTTTGTTTACTTTTCAGGAGATGGAATAAAAATGTGTTAACTAATAGGTTAGTGCTTTTATAAATTTATTGCTGTATTGATGATAGAGGATGTACTTTTATTTACCCAGGAAGCCTCACTCATGTTTTCTGACATTGATTGTAGCATTGGTTTCCAATGATGGAGAAAGGAGTGTTATTAAAAACATGTAGAGACTCTTCTCAACATATAGAGACTCCATTTCCTCTTTCCCTGTCCTGAGATATGGTCCTGGCCTTGACCCCAAGGAACATATTGTTACAACTGTATCAGGACATGGGATTTGGGGAAAGCTCCCCCAAGGGGTTCTGAAATGAGGTCCTTCACCCCCTCTTCTTAAGCATCGACTTCAAGACCTACTTCAAGCATGGCAGAGCTGATGAATAAGAAACAGAAAGCTTCCTTTGACTCACACAGGAAATGGGTAATTTTATTCACTTACCTCTCACAGTTAGGTCCAGCATAGTTTTCTTTACAAATACACCGAACAGCTCCATTTTTCCTATAGCAGGATTCTGCAAAACTAGGATATTAAGTAAATGTTAGAAGTCAATTCTATATATCATTGAAAAGACCCTGAACTTTTGATTAGATCATTTATACTTTTGTTCCTCTCAAGTTTTAATGGGTGTGGTCATTTGCTTTATTTAAATTAAATCATTACCTTTCTGGAAAGTTTGGACCAACAGGCCCAGACAGAAAATGTCACTCTATTAGTAGATCATTTCCCAGGTATACCTTACTTGTTTCTCCATAGAGGTACTTCATTATTTTTGTTTGAAGCAATGGGAATTTCTAGCATATCGGATATATCTCTATATCCATATCACTATCTCTATAAATATGACATTCTTATTTCAAATACAAGTCTAAAATACATACTTCAAATCCAGAAATAAAAATAATAAAAATTTACCTGCAATTTTAGGTTTATATAAGAATTTCCTCTTATTCCCACCCTTTTCTGTTTGTACATTTGAAAGTTTCCCCATATTTCTCTGCTTTAGATCTCTTCTTTCAAAAATCAAGAACCAGTCCTAAGCCTATATAATCTTCACAGGGCTCTAATTTCTTTCACTGTGTACCGTAAAGAGTGGGAATCATGGTGAAGGGACTGGTTGAAATTGACCAAAGTCATGAGGCAAGTCCTCAAGCCAGAAATAGGACCCACCATAAAAAGATTTTAGTTCATGGAATCTCTTCTTCTTTTTCTTCTTAGATAATAAATATTAGGACACATGTCAGAAAAGTAATAAAAATGTTGGCTCAACATTATAACACAGAATAAATAGCTTTCCTAATTATTAAGGTAGAAAATGCAGAGTATTACTCTTTTCATGGCTGGAAAACTTTACACTGAAACATGAATCATTTGGGGTGGAGGTGTGTGCGTGAAAAATTTTAAAGACTTTTAAATTAGTTTTGGCTGAAGTACTGTGCAATCAATGAAGTGTGGCCTTCAGCTCTCACGTTCCTGCATGTATCAGTAATTTTACCCTAATGATCTTTGAAAGAAAAGCAAATGGATGTTTGCTTTGTTTAAAGACATTTATAAAATTAGTCAGAAAACAGTATGTGCTTCTCAGTGAAAGGCAATACCCACAATTTATTTTCTCTAAGAGTTTGGTAAAATCATTCCAATGAAATTATATTTCCTTGGCCTTTTACCCTTAGTTTGCTTGTCCTTATTCCTTAGCCGACTTAAAGCAACTCTGTTAGTTGAGTCCAGAATATGAAGAGACCCTCGCTCATCTTTCTTTGAAGGTGTTCCACCCTGCAGACCTCCCAGGGCTTCAAGATGAAACATCTGCCGGGAGGTCTGGAGCTGTCTGCCTGTAGCTGATGTCCTACTGTTTCAAACAGATGATATTTTTCCTAATTGGGGCAATTACCATAGCTACTGGTAGACACGGAGAATGTCTGGTCAACCCCAAAATAAATAAATGAGCTCTATGCAAATGGTCCTGGGAACCACGGCATGGCCATTGGTTTCTGTGGTGGCAGACTCAGAGGGAGAACTGACCCTGGAGGTTCAGACTGTTTTCATCAGCATTAACTGTTTATGTTTTTCTTAGGGCAACTTCTATTATTGGCAAGGAAAATGAAAACACTGAGCCTTTCTCAGCATGCTCTAACCATGGTGGCGCCCCATTCAAGTGCAAGGATGCCTTTTGCTCTTAGAAAACCCTTAGGGAACTTGAAGAAAAATAGACTCGTCCTTTGTTGGTTTGCTGAACTGCCTCAAGCATTATTTCTTTGCTTTCAGATGTGGCTACTCTAACTGGAAATTCAAATCCTGGGTCTGTAGACTCAACCCATGGATCTTTCAAGTATAATTCAGATTCTATACCAGGTGCTTTCCTGAAAATTTCAGACATTTTTATTTTTATAGAAGATTGCAATATGGCTATTGAAACAAAAGCTGAAAGAGAGAATGGGACATTTGACTTCTGGTAAGATAATATCTGATTAATAATTGAGATTAGTTAAGTCAATAATAAGACCAGATCAGAGGTTAGCACTTTATGAGATCCAAGAAAATTTGTTTAGTGCTATGATTACAGACTATCCCTTCCCTGTACTTTTGCAGTCAGTATTTCTTCAATAGTAGAGCTTTGCCACTACTATCTCTCACACCCTTACCAATCCCTCCCCTCACGACATAATGTTTACTTAATGGTGACACACTTTTGTTTTAATATTCAGCAGAGTTTTCAACTCCAAATCAGTGGTGCAGAGACTTCAGTTTTTCTCTCTGTGGCTATGCATGCACTGAACTTGCTAGCACTTTCCCCAGGTCCCTCAGTGGCCGCTTTGAATGCTGGATCCTCTCTCACATACACAGAGCATGGGTAGAAATGGTGGTTCTTGAGGTCTTTGGAAACTGCTTCCTCCTTCAGCACTGGAGATGCATTACCTGATTGGTAAGTTTCTTCTTCAATTTTTAGGAAAGGGCTAACAGCCTTCAGAAGCACTTCTTGCCCAACTAAAATACTGGATGATCTGGGTAAAGAGCCACCAGGCATTGTGGTACATCCCTGTAATCCCAGAATTTAGGAGGCAGAGATAGGATTGTAGGTGAGAGACCAGGCTCAGCAATTTAGTGAAACCATGTTTCAAAGTAAAAAATACAAAGGGCTGGGAATAAAAAAAATTAAGTCACTTGTTATAGGAGTTTAAAAAAAATGCTGTGTTTTGACCTTAATGAAGATAAGACTTTTTGACTGTTTTATACATTTCTGCATCACCGGTGACAAGTATATGACTTGCTCATAATAAGTGACCAAGAAATAAGAGTTTTTATACCAACACATAATAAAAGCTTAATAAGTACATTACATAATTCCATGTAGACAAGCCTTCTTTATCCATAGGGAATGATGTTCCCCAAATCTCAAAACCCGAGGCATTGATATCAGATGATTTAGATGAAAAATTCTTGTCATGTGAAGGGGGCAGGAAGTGTACAAGTGAGACATTCAGTTAGAAGGAACCCTCTGAGACTGCCTTCTTAGTTCATGTAGCTATCCAAAGAAATTGCAGCTCAAAATTTATACAATCTTTTCTGAACAGATGATGCTATAGAACATTTTTATTTATATGGGTGAATGAGAAGAACTGGTTATTAGAAGATAAAAGGTAAATATATTTAACAAAGTAGCTATACCATGGCAAAAGAGAAGTGATAAATATCAGATGTGGTTAGGACTAATGTTCTTGAGCAGAATATTAATGAATGATTAAAGATTACACCTAGACCAGGCAAAGGGAGCTCATCAATCAGGGCATTCTCTAGTGAAAATAACAGAACATTTAGTGTTTGTGTTTTCTACTCTCACTCTCAGTACCATCCATCTTGCACACATTATTAATACTATCAGACATGAAAAATCACAGAGCAAGGTCCGAGTCAGCTTAATGGTTTCTAAAGAAAGATGGGGCTGTAAAAGGTGTGACCTTACTAACAGCCGGGCTTGTCATGGGATTTGAACACATTCCAAGCTATTGGGTGAAATGTTAGTTAATATTGGTGTTCAATTAAGGAAAACAATTAGGGAGAAACCTGGTTGCCATCTTCCTTCTGTCTTTTCTCTTTAGAGTAAGTGTGTGTGTGTGTGTGTGTGTGTGTGTGTGTGTGTGATACTTGGGCTGGTTTTTTTTTTAGTCACTTAATGGCCATTATTTAATTTAATTTTTACAAAAGCTATCAATTATATAAACATTAAATCCAAACACTTAGTACCAGACATAAAGTAAATAAAATATGAATATTAGGAAAAAATTATGATATATGTTCAGCAAAGCCAACATCTCCCTTATACCCTCTATGTGCAAGGTACCAGCCCAAATGCTCCATGCACACAACCCTAGTCCAATCTCAGAACCCTGTGACGCAGAGCCTCACACCTCAGTTGAATTTACTTACTAAGGAAAAAGCTGAGCTACAGAGCAGGTCAAGGAATCAGGGAATGGAGCCAAAATCTAAACCTAGTCTCCTTGACTCTGAATCTCATGGGAAGTGAGACATAGAGACAAAGGAACTTGCCTGAGATCACACAGTATTATGTGTCAAAACAGTAAAAGGAACTCGGGTTGGTTATTCTTTCTATTTGTGGTATAATAAAACATTTATTTAGTCTTTGTCCGTAGTTCTTGGCTTAGGGCTTCTATAACCCTTGAATTTCCTGGCCCTTTTTGGTTCATAACAAGCCTCTTTCAGTCGTATCTGATATTATGCTAATGGGAGACTCAGTGGACACCCTAGGTGGCTTCAGAGTGGGAGCTGGTTGCCAGAGGAAACCGCCCTGTATCTAGAGGGTTGAAGCCTTCAAGCCTTTGCACTCAACTTCCAGGATGGGGGAGGGAGGCTGGCGGTTGATCGAGTTCAATCACCAATGGCTGGTGATTTAATCAATCATGGCTATTAAAGGAAATTTTGATAAACAGTCTGGATTGTATACACAAGAATGGGTGTAGAATCTCTGTATCCTCTCTCCTTCTGTTCCCCTCCATATTTTTCCTCATACATTACTTCCTTTGGCTATTCCTGAGTTGTATTCTTTCTATACCTCCAGCCCTTTTTATATTTTTTTATTTTATTTTAATTTTTTTTTGCGGTATTGGGGATTGAACCCAGGGTCATTCTACCTCCGAGCTACACCCCCGGCCCTATTTTTTATACTTTATTTTGAAACCCGGTCTCACGAAGTTGCGGAGGGCCTCACTAAGTAGCTGAGGCTGGCCACGAACCTGGATCCTCCGGTCTCCGACTCCCAAGTACTGGGATTACAAGCATGCGCCACCACGCCCGGCTTATTTTTTATTTTGAAACAGGGTCTCATTAAATTGCTGAGGCTGGTATAGAACCTGTGATCCTCCCGTCTCAGCCTCCCAAGTATTGGGATTACACGTGTGTACCACCATTTATGATTATGATTGATAATCCTAAGTATAGCACTGTTCTGGGTTCTGTGAGCCATTCTAGTGAGTTATGAAACCTGAGGGAGTGTCAGAGGGAACCCCCATCTTTGTCATTTGCTGTGCAGAAGGGTGGGCAGCCCGGGGATTCCATTTTTGGCTGGATCTGAAATGAGAGCAGTCTTGTCTAACCTGTGGGATCTGTGCTAACTCCAGGTACTTTCAGTCAGAACAGAATTGATTGGAGGACACCCAGATAGTGTCAGAGAATTGGAAAATTGGTTGCTATTTGGAAAATCAAATGTTTGCATCATTTTAATTCTGCATACTATCATTTTTAAGTCAATAAAATGGCCAGACATGACTTGATTGCTGGATTTATACATGTTATGTGCTTAAAAAGAATTCCATTACTTCCATTAAGAAGGATGTCTGTTCTCTTTCACTTCTCACTCTGGTCAAAACAGAGCCAAAAGTAAGGATTAGTTTTCTTGGAAATCTTCCATGAGCTGATTGGCCTTAAACATGCATTCCATATATCTGTGTCCTAATTCTGATTGAAAAGTACATTTGGCTGCCACATGTAGGGAAACATCTACTCTGTGAGAGTCAGAAGAGGCAATACTACTGAAAATACTTTATTATGGTGAGTCTGTTGGTATTACTGGTTGTGATCTCTCTGGGTCAAGGAATAGCTAAGAAAAGATGAGACTAACCTTGCTTATGAAACTTGGGAGACTGCACTGACCTCGTGATGCACTCTGATATTTGGGGAACAGAGTCTTTACCTATACTGCAAGTGCTGAAGTCCCCCCCCCCCCCGAGTATATTTAGACCAGAGACTTTTCCTATATCGTTTCCAGCCCCATCTCAACAGGAGGTATTCAGTTTTGACTGTGGAGAAACACTGGATAGGGAGAAAATGGGGGTGTAGACATTAGAAGAGACAGTCTTCTTTTAGGACTTACTTGGCCAGGTGGGGCAGGGGACAGGGGCAGGGCTGGCAGGATCGGGGTGCTCCCCTGATGGAATCTCCAATATAACCATCCAGACATTTTTCACAGTGCTCCCCTGTGGTGTTCCGCTGGCAGTGCTATGAGACAAAAGACAGGAAGATTGACAAGGACATGGAAGAAATTCTGTAGACAGCAAATGTAGCAACCAAGGAGTGCTTTAAACAAAGGGACATCAGGCCTGACAGCATAGTGTTGAGTGGCAGCACAAGGGAGGCACATTAGCCCCTGTCAATGCTAGGAAGCATAGACAAGTGGGTGACTTCACCCTGGACTTCTGCGTGTGCACCAGCAGCCTGGGGCTCTCTCTAGACTTTGTGTGCAGAGGGGACTATTGTCAATTATTCATTTCCATCCTGAAAGATGATCAGGAAGATCAAATCCTGGATGTTTTGGAAACATCAGTGTACTGACTTGGAATGAATATGAAATGAACAATCAATATCCTTGTGGTGCTTGCCCATGACGATGGGAACAATAAGGATTTATAGGCACGGAAGGACAAAATATGTCAGACTGTGGCCAAATGGAGTAGAAGGTAAGAAACATTCTGCTAATGGGTTGGTATCCCGGAAAACAACTCACAGGAAATAGCAAGCAGGTTGATTTGCATGACTTTTCCATTTGTAGTAAGGATAGTAAGTAGAAAGAAATGCACAAAACAGGCTGGTCCTTCTGCCTGGAATACCTGTTCCTTATATAGTATCTGTACCGGGCTTTGAAATCTCCAGAAAATCCTCCCAGATTCTTCCCTGCTGTGTCCTCCTCTTCCCACTACCCACATTGTGCGGCTATCTGTTCCCAGCCTCGGCACTCCCTTAGTACACTGCATCTTTCAGCACCGTATTGCCATTAATGTGAACGCAGTGGGTCCTCAGTAGCTGTCAAACTGGTGGATTAATTTCTGTAAGAGGCAATGGCACTGACAGAGAAAGTGTTTTCCTATGGGAGTGGACTCGATGGCACAAGGTGATGCCACCAGCACCATGATATCTTCATCTGTACATTCACCAGGGTATAAAAAGGTTGAATTGAGTTCTCATTGAAGAATTATACTATTGGAATTAGAATACCTTTGAATATATGTTCTCCTATTTGAGCAATTGCCTTATAACCATATGGCGATTATATAGCGATTGCCATAGGCCCAAGAGCTTTAACAAAACAACTTTTTTTCCCCCAAACAATGCTCTGGAGAAACTTTGGGGGAAGGCAAGATGGAGAGCAGTAGGCTGAACTCTGAACTGTTTATTTTTGTCTTTATGCTTTTTGAGGTTCAAAATAAAATAACACTGATAATATGCTCTAAAGATTTTAATTCTCACAACAATGGTGAGGTAGGTTCTACCCCACCCCCATTTTACATACAAAGAGATAGAGGAGCTGGGCATGGTGGCACATGCTTGTAATCCCAGTACTTTGGGAGGCGGAGACTGGAGGATCCTGGTTCACGGCCAGCCTCAGCTCTCTCTCTCTCTCTCTCTCTCTCTCCCTGTCTCTCTCTCTCTCTCTACTTAGTGAGGCCCTCCGCAACTTTGTGAGACCCGGTTTCAAAATAAAGTATAAAAAATAGGGCCGGGGGTGTAGCACGGAGGTAGAACGCCCCTGGGTTCAATCCCTGGTACTGCA
>PVJS01004208.1:0-34804 GCA_004027185.1 Glis glis
CAGCATTCAAAGGTGGGGGTGGGAAGCAGGCAGTTCAACAGTAAAGCGCAGAGCAGTTCCAAAAGAAAACAAAACCAAACCCCACCACCTGGTCTGACTTGGTTGGTAATAAAACGCTATCGGATAAACGGAGCTTGTGTAAACTAATCCCACCTCCCACTCACAAGTCGGTATTAAATTTAGGAATGAGAGAGTCTAAAGATACCGACTTGGAATTAGTTGCAATTGCTTTGCTAAACTGCCCGCCTTGGACTCGCCTATCCATGACCCCTCCCTTCCCATCGTGGAAGCCAGAGTGGGATTGTTAATCAGATACTTCCCCAGACAGTCCATTAAATCAGACTCCCCTAAAGTGAAGAAGTAAGAACCCTCGGCAATTAGCAAGTAGATTCCCAATGAGGACTAGGAAAACACACCCTTCCCGGCTGCTCAGATTGCCAAACAGCCCGTCTGGCTGTACTTAAGGGGGACTTTCGACGCTCCCCATTGTCTCTCGTTTGCAATCGATGTCTCATTCAAGACTGAGGTCAAGTTATCAATCTTGGTTATAGATGCCCTGGACCAGGGTGTCTGGAGCCTCCACTGCCACAGAGAGATGTCTGGAGACAAAACCTCCACCGCGAAGGACTGCTGGCAAGTAGGCTGCTGCCAGGTAAGACTGGGATGGCTCCTGGGCAGGCAATACCCAGGACGGCCTAAAGGGGTGGGAGGGAGACTCCCTGTCGGACACCCAGGTAGGTTCTGACCAGGTCGAGGCCCAGGAATGACGGAGAAGCTGCCTGAGGTCTACAGTGGTGCAAAAAGCCTGGGCTTTGGCTCAGTGGTAAGTCCCATTGGGGAAGCACCTTCCTGCCTGAGCCTCAGTCTTCTCCTATGTAAAAGGGGCACGATGCTCCCTGCCCAGAAAACCCACTGCCAGGACGAGAGCTGGGCCTGTGAATGCCTGGTGGATAATAAGTGCTCTGATGAGGTGATTTTACAGGCAGAGATGACTGCCCCTCTGGCCTAGCCAACCTCAGGGGGTCAGGAGGTAATAGTGAGGTCCTGCGTGGCTCTGTTCCTGATTCCCTGCTCAGTGTTCCATAACCATTTTATCTGGGGGAGGCCTGACCTCCAAAGTCCCCTAAGGGAAAAGAAGTCTGAGAGAGGGGTATGGCTGAGTGGGAATGGAATTCCCTGAATTCTCACGAGCAGTATCTGCTAGCCACAGAAACACACTTGGGTGGAGTTGGACTTTCGGGGGATTTTGTCTCCATTCAGATATCATTTTCTTGGGCACATCAGGTGACCTTAAACATGCTTCTGATGTCTCCCCAGCTAGATTTTGTTGTTGTTGTTGTTGTTACTGGGGATTGAACTACACCCCTAACCCCATTTTAATTATTTTTTTTGCAGTACTGGGGATTGAACCCAGGGGCATTCTACCTCCGAGCTATACCCTAGCCCTATTTTTTTATTCTTTATTTTGAAACCGGGTCTCACTAAGTTGTGGAGGGCCTCACTAAATAGCTGAGGCTGGCTGTGAACCCAGATCCTCCGGTCTCAGCCTCCCAAGTACTGGGATTACAAGCATGCACCACCACGCCCGGCTATTTATTTTTATTTTGAAACAGGGTCTCATTAAGTTGCAAAGGGCTTCTCTAAGTTGCTGAGGCTGGCCATGAAACCACGATCCTCCTGTCTCGCCTCCCAAGGACTAGGATTACAAGCATGCGCCACACCTGGCTTCCCCAGCTAGATTGTAAGCTCTCTCCAGGGCAGGAGCTGCTACACTGCATGTGACTTTATGTACACCCCTGCCACCTTGCAATGCTACCTGTCCTGACACAAATACAAACCCCGCCCCACCCCCACCAGCCTGATAGCGCCTTCTTCAGGACAGGACTTCATTTTCACACCACCTGTGAGAAAGCAGGGAACTTCATTTCTCCGTATGTGCTTGTACTCTCAGCCCCGATTTCAGAAATAAAAGGTCCTGGATAAGTAGACCTTGATGCTAAATATCAGGCTAGCCCTTGCCAAGGTTAGACCTACCCAAAACACATTTCATCCTGGTAATAAGCGGTTATGTTGCCAAATACAAAGAAGGCTGAAGGGTTACAATGCTCTGTGGAGTGAAGAGTGCATGTTGGGGAAGTAAAGGCACTTAAAAACCAGCGATGACATGCCGCGGGGGGGGGCTCTCCCCGTGGAGCTTCTTCCCACAGTGTCCAGTCCTTGATGGAGAAGGGATGCAAGACTGGGAGTCATGAACCTCACTCAGGCTGCAGACCTTGCTCACAATAGGCCCTAAATAAATAGTGGTTGGAGGAATTAAATAAATAAGTGCATTGGTTGCTTGAGGAAGGCCTGAGATCCTATCATTAAAAGGTGACCAGAAAACTGAGCAGGTCCCTGGAGCCTGGCTGAGAAACCCTACTTCTCTATTTTCTTTTTCATGTTCTGGGTCTCAGTCTACCTGTCTATGAAATGGTACTAAAATCCACCATGTGTGTGTGTGTGTGTGTGTGTGTGTGTGTTTGTGTATGTATGTGTAAACAAAATTAGGAAATGTGAGTGTGATGTGGTTACATGAGATCACATAGTAGCAGTTGACTTTTACTGGGCACTTACTGTATGCAGAGAGAGCTTTAAGTATTGGATGTGAATTTTCTCATTGACTCCTCCCTGTACACCAGGAGGTGTACATACCTGCTCTGGAAACTGAGGCTTGGGGAAAGGTCTCAGGAGATCATGCTTAAGGTCAAATAGCTGTTCACTAGAATGGGACTTGGTGGTTGCGTGCAAACCTTGTTAACAGCAAACTGCCTCTCCATAGCGCTGCTGTTTAGAGTTGACTGGGGGAAGAAGGCAAGGGTCCTTTGGGACACAGTGAGTTGGAAACAGGCACTTGTGTGGGAATGGGTCATTCGCTGAAACTGCACATCGCTCACAGCACTGTGGCACATTATTCAAAATGACAGGCTCCCCCTGGCCTTTTCAGAGATGCGCCCCGCATCTTCCCACCTAGCAAGCCTGGGTTCTACCTCCTGGGCCCCAGCTCAGCAGCCTGCTCCATGTCCCCTCCTTGTATAGTTTGCCTCTGTGCTGTATTGTACACGCTTTTCCTGACCCCAGATATCCTTCACCTTTTCTTCCTTCACCCTTAAACTCTGCCTGGTCCCAGAACTCATCATTTCTGAAATCTTTATTTTTTATTTTTTCTGCTTTGAGGTACTGGGGATGGAACCCAGGGGCATTCTACCTCTGAGCTACACCCCCAGCCCTATTTTATTTATTTTTTTATTTTGAAACAGGGTCTCACTAAGTTGCTGAAGGCCTCACTAAGTTGCCGAGGATGGCCTCAAACCTACAATCCTCCTGTCTCAGCCTCCCAAGTACTGGGATGACAGGCATGTGCCACCACACCCGGCTACTGCTGAAATCTTTTGTTCATCCAAACTGAGAATCAGTCTCAGTTTATTGCTCAGATCAGTGCAAATGCTGCGGCAATATTAGCATTTCATCGGTTCCTTTCCTGGATGTTGTCTTCTGCTTACTATAGAATTATGATCCCCCCCCCTGCATTATTGCCTAATTCTCACTCCCAACTAAATTGTAAGCTTCTAAAGGCAAAGACCTGTCCGCCGCCTCTGTACTTCCTTATAGCATCTGGAACAACACTTTGTTCAACAGAGAGCATTTGGCGATTGGATGATAGTCTCTCTAGCACCATTGGGGACATCCTGATCTGCCTCCCAAAACCTCTTTAAAGAACACAAGGATCCTACATGGCCAAACTTGGGCATCTAGCTTTGTACCCGCTGTGCCTTCTTGCCCTCAACCATAATGACTTCAATTTTTCTCAAATGCCTTTGTATTTTATACTCACTTCAATTAGTGCTAATAGAACAACACTTTGCACCTTTATTGGGTCTTTCGTTGGACAGCTCAAAAGCATTTTACAAGAAAGTATTAATTATTCCCATTTTACAGGCAGGAAACCTGAGGCAAAGTCAAACAATGACTCAGTGGAGAAATTAGGACATGATTTTCCCTCTCTGTTTTCAGTTGTCTACCATAATCACTGGACCATGCTCTCTCTTCTCTGTTAGAGTTAAATTACTGTTTAGGCATGTCAAACTCTATTGTATCCTTATTTTAAAGAATATTTGCTATCCTCCTGCAGTAGAAAGGTAGTATGTGCTTATGTAGAGAATATATCAAAGATGGAAAAGAAGATAAAAGTCACCCGTGAATTCCTAGTCTATTGATACCCACTGTACACAATTTAGCCTGGTTTCTTTCTGCATTCTTCTATGTACAGAGATCATACTGTTCTTTGTAGTTGAACTCATACAATATTCTGCTTTCTTCTTACCCTAAAATAAACATTTCCCCATGTCACTACATATTGTACTAAACATGTTTAATGGTTACATAATACGTCATCATTTATTTAATGATTCCCTTATCGTTGCCCATGTGGTTCATTCAATTTTGTTGCTCTTTGGTGTATTTGTTATGTTACCAGGAATGTCTGTGATGGGAAGATTTGCATTTAATTTTTTCTTTAACATTTATACTTTTCAGATTATATGAGTGTGTGTGTGTGTGTGTGTGTGTGTGTGTGTGTGTGTGTGTCTGTACATGCACGTGCATATTTGGGTAGGAAAAAATAGTTGCTAAATTAGAGGATACTTTCCTGACTTCCTCCTACCATCTCTCTGTCTCTGTCTCTGTCTCTCTGTCTCTCTCTCTCTCTCTCTCTCTCTCTCACTTTCTCTCTCTCTCACACACACACACACACACACATTGACATCCTCTGAGATTCTGCCTGGGTTAAAACTAGTTACTTAAACCTCTAAAGATATTATAATACAGACTCAAAACTGACACTAGCTCAAATATTTAATGTGAACAGAGCTTGAGGGAATGAAAAAAAGTTTTCTATTCACTGCTAGAAATATCAGCTTTCCTATTTTTTCCATTGGAACAAGCTTTCAAAATCTTACAAACCACACTTACTCAGGAAAAAAATAATATACAATCTGACAGTGCTTATGACAAAAGAAAATCTAATTACATTTCATGAAAACAAATCTTCATTCAACTCCAACTGTATAACTGCAGAGATGTGTCATAAAGGACCTTGTGGAGAAATGGAACAATACTTTCCTTTGTATTGTGAATACAACTAGAAAAAAACCCCCACACACCTCATGTCTGTGCTCTATGTGTCCTAGCATCAGGGACATAGTTGTACATTAAAAATATTGGCTGGCAAACTGATATTGTAAGAGTAATGTTAATATAGAAAGCTTAATATAAATACGACGCACATGGCTTGTATCTCCCACGAGAAAAGAAAAGGAATTAATATAAGGCCTTAGCACAGGGCTTGAACTTTACATTAAGCAAGATAATAATAATATTTATATAGTGCTTTACATATTTCAAGCCCTTTCAAGCTACTGACTATGTACACTCTTAATTTCTAGTGATTCAACAATGACATCAGTGGGAGTTATATAGAATAGCATTTATTTCAATAGCATACAGGAAATGTGTAATATGACATACTCATGACCATCTCATTATGAGGTAGGTAAAAAGGGAAAACTGAGATGCAATTTTCTAATAAACTGTAAATATCAAGAAAATTTATATTCGAATATAAGTTTGTTAAAAAGACTGGATAGGAGGCTGAGACAGGAAGATTGCAGGTTCAAGGCCGGCCTCAGCAAATTAGCAAGACCCTCAGCAACTTAGCAAGACCCTATTTCAAAATAAAATAGGGATGGGGGTATAGCTTAGAGGTAGAACACCTCTGGGTTCAATCCCCAGTACCATAAAAAAATTTAAAAAGATAGAGACTGGAGCCAGGGGGTTAGTAGCTGATAGGTAGGGTTTGGAAGTTTAGGTGGTCATGAGAAACAGATCCCCTCTAGGAACCTGGAGCCCCAAAACCATGAGAAATGGAGTCCATTAAGCTGATGTGTGTTCAAAGTGTAAGGCACATCCCATCTGAAGGACCAAGCTGCACGCTTTATTGTTTAAAAAAATCAGAGAACAGAATATAATCTTTGGAGGTATAGAAAGTTACCCAAGCGAGTATCATTGACTTATACTGTCCACAAATGGAAGGCAGGGTTAAACAGTGGACCAGAAATTAAGTCTTTGAAGATTCCAGAAATGGTCTTGGAGACAGAGAAATACTCTTACCAGAGACAGGCAGGGAGGGTGGTGAATAGGAGAGTCTACTATTTAGAAATCATTATAGTTGGTTCTTACAAGTTTGGCAGGTTCTTGGTACAATTATATAACTACACATACATTTGGCGTATAGAGACGAATTATGTACTATGCGTGTAATTACATGTAGCAAAATGTGTACTTTTATTTGGTGGGTATTTACATAGTACAGTGAATAGTGTACTTAGAAATAATTAACATAAAGTATTATTTAAAAAACAAAACAATTAAAAGTAGTTTGGCTTTCTTGAGCTCAAAAAAAAAAAAAAAGGTCTGGAATCATCCTTTTACTTATTCCAGTAATTGATGCCAAACTGTTTTGGAAAGCAGTCACCAAAGACGAAAGGAAGAGTAATTTCCCTCTATTCTTCATACTCTTTTGATTTAAGGAAAAGGTCTTTTCAAATTTAAAGTGTCTCAAAACTTCTTTCTGACCTTAGATATTCCTAAATTTAAGACATTTATAAACTCAGTCACCTTGAACAAATACCTTGATATAATTTTGAATTTCTGAATTTGTAAAATTGAGATTCTCCATCGTGCATGGTGGCACACGCCTATAATCTCAATACTTGGGAGATTGAGACAGGTGGAGTGCAGGTTCAAGACCAGCCTCAGTAATTTAGTGAAACTCTTAGCAACCTAGTGAGACCTTGTTTCAAAACAAAAAAATAAAAAAAAGGGCTGGGGATGTAGCTTGGAGTTAGAATGCCTCTGGGTTCAATCCTCAGTACCCCCTCACACACACTGTAAATTGAGATTCTCCATACGACTTAAGAGTATTATTCTTTTTTTTTACCATAGTTATGTTGTTATGATTATTTTTGAATAAATTATGATGTAGCTTTTAGCATTATGTATCATTTCTGGTTATCTGAACTATTTTTTGTTGAAACTCTTTGAAACCAGTTCTAATTTGGATGCAAAAGCTACTCATGAAAATGAATTAAGGTTTTAGGATGAATCTCTTGATTTTTCCTTTGAAACATATCAAGTAGGATAAAAGATTTCTGAATTTTTTTTGTAGTTTGGTAAAAACTCTAGATAATTCCTCAACTTTTCCTGAAGACAAAGTTTTTAGGTGAAATTTAACTTTATGAGTCCGTGATAAATAAGATATCAGAACATAAAGACTCTGTGTGTGTGTGTGTGTGTGTGTGTGTGTGTGTGTGTGTGTGTGAGAGAGAGAGAGAGAGAGAGAGAGAGAGGATGACTTTTTAATAATGCCCTACAGTATAAGACTTTTTTCAGTTTGGGAGAATTACTTGATGGTTGATTCCTTCATGGAATTAGGTTACATTAGTATTGTTAAGAGCAATCACTAAATTTGAAGCTTTCAAAACTCAATGCCTTTTTATTTCTTGGGGCTATTGAAGGAGGACCATTTTAGTAATAATCAACCCTTGTGGTACTGTGGAGAATTTGCCAATTTTCACCTTAATGGATTTAATAAACTATATGTGGGTGTTAGGGAGAAGAGAACCCACCAATTCAAAGAGGTTGGGGAAGAGTGAATTCTGGAAGGTGCTTTACAATTTTCTGTAAGTTACATTAGTTAGTATTATATCCTCAGTGTGGGCACTTAGTTTTTGTTTTTTTGTTTGTTTTTAAGGCAAAATAAAATGGGTCACAAAAGAAATTTAGGAATTCTGAGCTCATGTATTATTTAATTGCCTTATATGATGCTAAGCTGTATTTCACTTATAGGTGTCAGGAACAAACATCAGTTTAGTCAGTCCTCCTGTCTGATTACTGGGGGCTTAATTTCGAAAGCTTGGGCTGGGGAATTAGTCATATACTTGGGAACTGTGAGCTTTCTTCCCCTAAAGGGAAAGCTCAAACATTAAAAAGTGACCAAATGCCTCTGGATTGTTTTTCTTGGGCTTCATTCTAAGTGATATCAATTACATGTCAAGGTGCTTTTTGGTACAGGGCCAGTTATCTTGCTTTCTCACACTGTGCTCTGGGGAGGTCATAGCCATTATTGTATTATCTTTGTAGGTGCCAATGGACATTTAGGTGCTAAAACTTTTCCATTTTCTAAAAAAGTTTTTTTTTTTTTTTGCAGTACACATCTTTGCAGATCCCTTATATTAGGATTACAGTGGGTCCTCCTAAGATTTTACAAAGAGGAGGCTGAAAGTCTGAAAAAGAAGGGAAAGAAAATAGTTTTTAGAAATAGATATATTTTGCTCTTATTCTATGTCTATACTTGCTCAAGAAAAAGAAAATGTACTTTTAAAAGTTTTATTTTTAGGTCTTTTCAGATTATTTCACTCAACCATCGTGATCAGTGGTTTGAAAAGGAATATTATTCCTTGTTAAATGGTAACATTTTGTGTTGCTGGCAAAGTTATCCTAACCCTCCTCCACCCCACCCCTCAAGGCAATAAGGCTTGTATAACCCAAACTCGGGTAGAAGTCTATATTCTATTTAAATACAGCTTAATATCTGGGCCATCCAATGTAGTGTTTCTCTACAAAGTCAGGTTACCATGTAAATAATATAAATATAACCAGAAATGTAACAAGGGTATTTAATACACATCAAATTTATTTCTAAAATATTGCCGTGGATTCAGACCCCTGAATTCCAACCAGATGTACTTCTGGAGTATTACACAGGTCATATATATTTCACTTTTTTTTTTGGTTCAAACCCAGGGGATCGACACGATAATTAGATTGAGAACATCTGTACCAAATCCAAACCATTTCCCTGATCCTTCCCCACGGGAGGAATTTTTTTTTAAAGCCCCTGCATATTTTATTTGTCTAGCCACCTTTAGGGCAATTCCTGGGTCTGCCACCGCGCAAATACGAGGGGAGGGCAGACTGCCCCCGCGTGGGATGGGGACGCAGGTCGGAAGTGGCACTTATCGTTGTTAAAGGTGGCAATGCCCCTTCCCGCCAGGAACCGGGCTCCGGGCCGGGGCGTGGCCAGGCACCCGGGCCGGGGCGAGCGGGTGGGCACGTGCGCTGGGACCCGAGGACCCTGGTGTCGGGGCGCCGCTGCCCTCTACCGGGCGGCGCGCTCGGAGCTGCAGCGGAGCGGCGGGCGGCCGGCGCGCTCGGGCTCCGGAGCCGCATACCGAGGCCGCCCTCGGCCGCCCGAGGTCCGCAGTGCCCCGCCGGGCGCAGTGTCACCGCCGCTGGGCCCGAGGCTCGCGACGCGCCTTGACGTCCGCGCGCTCCCACCCACCTGCTTCCCGCCCCTCCAGCAAGGCAGGGTTGAGATGGGGACGCAGAGTAAGTCCCCTTCCAGAACGCAGGAGCCTCCCCTCGATAGAAAGGAGGCCCCTGACGCCAGTGGAAGATCTGGGGACACGTGTGTTCCCTAAATCTGGGGGACTTTCATTTCCTGTCCCTTCCTTCAAAAACGCCGAATTCACTTCTCTGATCAGCGCTAAACACCCGAATTCAGTTGAAAACACAATTATTTTCCACTTACATGGTTTATTTTGTATTCCATACAGATTTTATTTACATATAATTTTCAAGATTAAGGAATTTGGGGATTTGTTTTAACTAATTACACATTAAATGAAGTGCGGGAGAGTAAAAGTACAGTATTCCTACTGGAAACTCAAACTCGCACGTGTGTATAATCAATTAAAGATGACGAGCACAAAACGTGTGCTTTGGCCAGGTTTCTGCAAAAAAGGAAATCAAAACAGAATTTATCTTTTGGCTTAAATTTTAGCATTACTGTTAACTTGGGACCACGCTTTCTGTTTTGAGCGGGTGCACCCACACTTTCCAACTTTCTGCACCCCAAGGAGTAGAAACCGAGGGGTCTGAACACAGAAGTTTCTCGGGTTGCTCGGCAGCCGCGATGCAGGGGGTACACAGCACTGTGCTCCAAGACTTTTCCTGTCGTGGCCTAAGCTGGCGCAGCTTGGGCGGAGGGGGCCGCGGGGACCCCCGAGCCACTGCCGTTGCGATCCGTCCTAGTGCAACGGCAGGGACCGCGCGGTCGGGTGTGGGACTTGAACGTGTGCAGCGACCTGAGGGTCAGGGCTGGTTTTCCCCCAACTTTACTTCTCCCCAACATGAAACGCCGTTTTTGGCCGCAGATGTCTCTGCGTCCCCTCTGGGGCGCAGAGGGTCGGGAGCGCCGCGGTCCTCGGCCAGCGCGCCTCGCACACGCCGACTGCGGTGGGCCTGGGCCGCGCGGGGTCGGAGCTCGGGCAGGTGGTCGCGGCGGCTCGGCGCCCCGCACCAGGGCGAGCGAAAGGGGCGCTGGTTTTGCGCCCGCCTCGCACAGCCCACCGCCCCCAATCACGGGCCCTGAAGGGGCTGCGCTGGGCCGCCGCGGCCGCCCGCGACCCCCGGGGGCCCGGAGAGCGCCCCAGGTGAGCGGGGCCCGGGGCCTCCCGCGGGGCCCGGAGCCCTGCAGCGCCCCCTCGGGGCCGGGCCGGCGGTGGCCGAGCCTGGGGCTGGGGGCGCGGGAGGGGCGGGGGGCGCGGGCCCGGCGCCCGCGGCGGGGGAGAGGGCAGGGCCGCGCGCGCCTGGCCGGCCGGCCGTCACCGTGCCCCCGGGCTCCGACTCCGGCTCCGGCTCGGGCTCGCCATGGCTGCGGCGGCGCCGTGAGGAGGAGTCCGCGTCCGCCGTGGCGGCGGCGGCGGCCCGCTCCAGGCCGGGTTTTGGCGCCGCCCGCCTGCTGCCTCCTGGCGGCTCCTGAACTCCAGCCCCCTCTCTATCAGCCTCTCACTCCGTCTCAATATGTCTCAAGATGGCGGCCAATGTGGGATCGATGTTTCAATATTGGAAGCGCTTTGATTTACAGCAGCTGCAGGTCAGGCTTCTCCGCGCTCGGCCTCTCGCCCGGGGGTGGGGGCTGCGGGCGGTCGCGGCCTCCCCCGGGGCCCCGGGCTGCCGGGCCGCCGGGGGGCCGCGGCGGCGGGGAGGAGGGGGTGCCGGGGAGAGCGGGGCCGAGTCGGGGACAAGTCCCTCTCGCTCCCCGGCCCCCATTGATAACTCGCTTGATCAGAAATTGATCCTCTTTGTTCAATTCATCGATCAGCCCAAGATGGCGCCGGGAGCCGCCGCCGCCACCGCTGCCCCCGGTGTCTGCCCCCACCCCGGGCGCCCCCCCGGCCCTGCGCCGCCGCCGCCGCCAGCGCCGCCGCCGCGGGACCGGGGAGGGGGCGGCCCGGCGGCCCCGGGAGAGCGCGCGCGCGAGCGGGGGGCGCGGGCGGCGGGCTGCGGCGGGCGCCCGGAGGGGGCTGCGGCCCGGCGGCGGCGCCCGCCCGCGCGCCCGCGCCCCCGGCCCGCCGTATTCCCGGGGAAAGTTTGTGGGGAGTTGCTGTGGGGGGTGAAGCGCCTGCCTCTCCAGGAGGAGCCGCCGCCGCCACTGCCGCCGGCGCGGCGGAGCTGGAGCTGGTGGCGCTGTGGTGCCGCCGGCTCGGGGGAGGGTCAGAGCGGCCACCGGCGGCGGCGGCGGCGGCGCGGCCCGGCTCCGGCCAGGCGGGCGGGTGGCCGGGCGGGCGCCCGCGCTCCCTGCCCCGGCCGGCCCGGCCCTGGCCGCCGCCCCCGGCTGTCAGCGGGCCGCGCCGCGCCGCCGCTCCGGCACCCGGCGGGGCTCCCGGCGGAGACCCCCGGTTTGTTTACGTCCCGGGAGCGCCCCGGGGCCACCCGCAAGCTCCGCAGCCGCCCCGCTCTTTTGTGTGCTTGCGCGAGCGGCGCGGACCTGTCCCTCCGCGCCTGGGGACCCCGGCGGGGTGCTTTGGGGAAACTTGGCGAGGGGCGGCGGGGGCGCCCCGCACGCGGTGCCGGTGGGTCGCGGCCCGGGGACCGCCCGGTGGGCGCGGGAGCGGGAGCGGGAGGAGGGCTGCAACTTTCCCTGAGCGCAGGCCCGGCGCGGTGCGCCGACTGCCCGGGCGGGGGGCGCTTCCTCTCCGCCGCGGGTCCGGACGGCCCTCGCTGCGCGCCCGGGGACTCCCGCGGCCATCAGTGACCTGCCGCTGGCTCCACTCCGGCCCGGTCCTCGGGGATCGTGTCCTCCCTGCAGGGTTCACGGGCGCTATGGAGCGTGCGGCGGGTCCGCTCCGAGATGCCTTTTCCGGCCAGGTTCTCGAAAGCAAAGGCCGGGGGGCCCCGCTGGACTGTAGCGTTGGGGGCCGGGGTCCCGGCGCCGAGCTCCGGGCGCCGCGAGGGGCCGATGCTGGGGCTCCCCATCCGGCTCCCGAGCTGCCGCCGTGCCCAGGGGGCGCGTTACTGCCTGCCACCCCCCACCTGGAGGAGCTGCGCGCCCTCGGGGTCCGCCCCGCACGTGCCAGCTCCTCGCTCGCAGTGCCTAGACAGCCCCCGGACTCAGCCAGGTGGATGTTGTGTGTAGCCGGAACCAAGTTGAAGGTGAGCGGCTTGGGGGCCAGAAGCTCTGTGAGCCCTGGGGTCGCGGGAGGGGGGGCACAGTCCTGCGGCTTAGAAGGGCCCAGGGTAATCTTGTGCTAGGTGGGTGCGTGGGGGGTGTCCCGCAGCGTCCCTGGGGAACCACTCCTGCTCCCAGGTCTAAGTGTGCATGAAGGTGAACTTGGCTGAACTTTTCTAACCCGGAGGACTAGTGATAGTGACCGACTGACAGCATCTTTAAGAGTAAAAAGAAAATGAACTCCACTTGCAGGATTGTAAGAAGCGAGGCAGATTGGATTAAAACATACATAAGTTAAGTCCGACAACTTTAATTGTATATGCTTGTTTTCTGGCCTTGCCTACGTAAGAACGACAAAGCAGACTCATAGTCGTTATGAAATTTCCTCAAATTTCTCGCTTAACTAGGAAGAAGACTATGTGAACTATGTATTTCCGATAAGATTAAAACTTAAAGGAGTTTGAGTACTTATTGACTAAAATAGATTACTCCAAAGTGTCTATTGTGTAAATTAGATTCCTCAATGTAATGAACACAGCCGAATGGCATTTTTGATAAATTGGTCTACCCTGTTTTAGTAAAAATAGCTCCCTTTTACCATAATTTAATTCCTGTGCTTACTGTAAAACCCGTTGTGGAGTTTTAAAAGACAACAGACCTTAGTCCCCCCTCTTCCTAAATGTGACATCCTAGCTTAATATCAGTGAAGTTTCTTTTTTAATTGTTCTGGTGGAACTGCCTGAAAATGGATTTAGTTTCTAGAGAGTTACTAGATTTTATGAACTTGGTATAAATAGTCCTTCCACCCCCATTGATTAGCTACTTCTTCAGAGGATCATGGAGACATTTAATGGTGTGGCTCTAGGATCCAATTGAAAATTTCCCTGGTAGCTTACTTTAATGAATTTTATGTTCTTGAAAAACAACAATTACAGTTCTTTCTTTGAGCATCATTCTTTTATGGAGCACCCATTGCCTTTTGGTGGGTAGATAACGATTTGACCATAGATGATCTCCTATGGCCGCTGCATGGAATGTTTGAAAACGGCAGTTGAGCATGGAATGCCAAAGTTCAAGTATGAGGCCAGACCCTTCCTTTCTCTGGGCCCAAAGAGGCCTTTTGGTTGGTGTCTATTTGAGTGTCCTCTATTCCCATAGAGTCAACGGGACTGCAGTTTGAGTGAGAAGTCATTAGTTTCAGACTTCTCAGCTTTCCAAATCCCCTTGAGCCAAGATCGGGTTGCCTGCAGGGCCCTGTGTGGGTAGTGGCCTTGAGACCTGATGATAAAAAGGCTGGGTCTCAGCTAGACAGATCCAGGTTAGAGACCTCAGCGGGTCTGGGTGAGATAGGCAGTTCTATGCCTCTTCAGCGGCCCAGCGAGCTAGGACCAATTTCTCCTCCCTCTGCTTCATGGGTCCTGAAGCCACCTTGGGACTTGCGGTGAATGCCCAGGGAGAGTTTCTGAAGATTGTGCTCTATTTTACTTCCTTTTAAGTCCCAAAGGCTTGTGGTATAGAAGTTTCAGTGCTTTGGCATTGCTAAGACTAGTTGGACAAGTTTTTATCCGATCCCCGACTTGTAAAAACCAGATTTTTTTTAAATAAGAAAACACCATTGTATAAATTTATCATTTAATACACATTTGAAAGGAGGACACTTTTAAAAACAAGTTCATGTAACTGTTATGTGTTAGTGGAGCTCTGAGCTTTTGAGGATGGGGCATGCCAGTGTCTGGCTTCCCTTGGGGTGATAACTCTGCTTGGTGGCCCATGCCCTCCTTTAAGGATCCTTTGTAAAAGTAAACCCTAAAAGTTGTCCTCTTTTGCCAGGGGCGGTGGCGCATGCCTGTAATCAGTCCCAGTACTTGGGGGTCTGAGACAGGAGGATTGTAAGTTTGAGGCCAGCCTGGGCATCATAGTGAGACCCGGTTTCAAAAAATAAAATAGTGTGGGGGGTGTAGCTCGGTGGTGGAGCACCCTGGATTCAATCCCCAGCACCTCTCTCTTTTTTGTGTGGTACTGAGGATTGAACCCAGGGGCATTCTACCTCCGAGCTACACCCCCAGTCCTATTTTATTCTTTATTTTGAAACAGGGTCTCACTAAGTTGCAGAGGGCCTCACAAGTTGCTGAGGCTGACGGCAAACTTGCGATCTTCTTGTCTCAGCCTCCCAAGTACTGGGGTTACAAGTGTGTGCCACCACGCCTGGCTCCCAGCACCTCTTTTTCAAAATTAGAAAACGATTTCAGTTTTACCAAAAGTCCATTTTCTGGTTGCTTTGTTTTCTTCTCTTACGGAAGTGTATATGTTGCCGACTGCCCAAGACTATTCCCTATAATAAGTATTATTTTAATTAAAATGTCCCCTCTAGTACCTTGGATAGAATAATGAATAAACAAATGGCACTGGTGATTCTCCTGTTTTTGTTTTCTTGGTTCTTTTAATGTCTGTTTGGATGTGGGAAGGGGTCATTATCAATTGGTTAAAGATTTTGCCTGGGTGAAACCATGATTTTTTTTTTCTTTTCAGTGCAAGTCAGTGTAGGGACACAGTTAATGTATGTTGCAGCTCCTGATACAGCTGGTGCACAGAGGCCCTTTTGCCTGCATCCCCAATTCCATGTGTCTTCTGTCACTAGTTAGCTAACAGGAAAGTTGGAAAGGGGACAAACAGCCTAGTCCTCTCAGGAATTATTCTCTCCTAATCCACCGAGCTAACCTTAAGAATGCTGTCTGGTGACCCCATTGAGCTCAAGACCTTTAATGGCTGTTTAAAACGTCTTCTCTGTGTTGCTATTCAATTAAGAAAAACCCACTAGGGTTTGTGTGGGAGCTGTGCAGACACTGTAGTTTGTGCTCTGTGATCCCCATTAACAATTAGATCTGTTCCCTGGGCTGTGCTCACAGTCTGTGTCTTAGAGAAAACAAGGCTAGAAGTAGAAAATCCATATTTGTTTCAGCGTCACAGTGAAATGAAGGAAGAACAAATTTGTTAGGGGAAAACTTGTAAATTTTTTAGGAGAAATTCATCGTATGAAAAACCCTACAGAACCAGGCTCAATTTCTATGAGTTTCCTTTTTATATAGTTCACACATTTGGCCGATGTAAATCTCATGTATCTAACAGCCAGGTATATCTGCCGGGCTGTGTCACAAATGGTGCATAAGGTTACTATAAAGTTCTTCTAATATACAGGATCTTGGGTTACAGTAGGGATTATTTAAAACCTATTTAAAATTATTTAATATGTAACCTTAAATATATAATTGCTCTCCCCATGAAAAGTCTGATTTTTATTAGTAATTGTCAAAGACAGAAATGCGTCTACCTAGTCCTTTTGTTTTGTCTGAAACTCTGCCTTATCGCACCAGAGAGATAGTTTTGGTTTCAACTGAAATTTCTCTGCCTCTGATTGTTTAAACCAGACCCTTAATCTTATTTTAACGTATTTAAAATGTTCAAAAAACCCGGAAGAATTGTTTTGTATAAGTAGCAAGTGAATGTAGTTTAAACACTCAAGCAATTCTGGTATCTAATTGGAAACAGGTGGAATTCTTGGAATCCTGTATTTGAGTCTTTCTATAGCCAAGCACAGGGACATTTTTTTACTTGTGGCTATTCATTTTGTCGGCGCTGTTTGAAGAGTGGCCCCCTAGCCTCTCATTGCACCCCACTGCTATTTACCTGGACGTTCCAGTCATGCTGGGCGTGTTAGGAACTGGCTGCCTGTGAGCGCCTGGACATGGAGAGAATTGTTATGTGTGTGGATAATGGAGTGAAGTCAGACAAGCGACTTATTACCCACATTATTTTATAACTTTTATAGCAAAGAAGTTGTGAATTCATTTTCTCCTCTGATTTAATATACATTTATTGACCTGAGCATTTTACCATACATTTGACCTGCACATTTTACCGTATGTACCCTGATAATGATTTAGAATTCAGAGAGAATAAGTTACTTTCTCAAAAAGTTCTACATATAGAGATATAAGCAAGAAATATTAACTTGATTTGGGGCATATTTCAATAAAATACTAATGGTGGGGCCCTCTGAATTGCCCAAGTGATTTTTCCTGTTCTGGATTTCAAGATGCGCTCCTGAAAATCAGCCGATAGTCCTGCTTTTGCTGTGTTTCAGAAGCCAGTTTTGAGTTGTGTGTAGGTGTTGAGTTTTTCTGAAGAGGACAACCAAGATTTGTATTGAGCTGTTGGTCCTGCCACAGTTTTGGCTTTTCACTCAGTTCTGAGAAAGCTGGTGGAGGAGAGGGGCAGTCCCTGCAGGGAAGGGGGTGTCCCTGCAGGAGGAAGACTGGAGTTGAGGGGGAGCCTATATGCTGTTGCCCTCTTTTGTTCCGCTCCTGAAGCAACTTCGAAGCACCTGGGTTGTGACTTAAAATTTTTTAAAAGGTACTTACACTATAGCCTATTCACATAATCTGGCTCAGTTTAAGAACATACGGAGGGTGAACACTGTCTTTGAAAGACATCAAATTTGTTGCCAACCCCATCAAGAACCTTTACTTTAAAAAGCAAACAACTCTCTGATATAAAAATAACTCTCATTCTTGCAGTAATTAAATTCAGATAGGATAATGTTAATGTACAAAATAATGATTGTCAATTTTTTCCTTTTAGTTTGAAGGCTTTTCCTTACTGTAGGAGGCTCTGGGCACTGGCGGAATTTTTGTGTTTAATAGAGCCAGGGGCCACGGCAAGCCCAGAAAGTTCTGTGGCCACAGGGTTGCCAAATCCCCAAGCAGGATGGGGAGGGATTTCCACCCACAGGGGTCTTCCTATACAGAAGAACACAATCAGACAGGAGGCTGGGAGGAAGGAGGACAGGAGTATTTGGCCAGGGATTTACTAATACTGCAAAGCAACTAAGCAGATAGGAGATTCACCTTAAGTGAAACTGACTAGGTCCTGCTTCCTTCCATTAAAGTGTTTGTGAAACGGAGTGGGGCCTGCCAATGCAGCGGCCACACCTTTGTGAGACACAGGAATACACAGAGCAACTGGGCCCACTGGATCTCGCACAGGGCTGCCTCTGTCAGCTGACACGACATCCTGGACGCTCTTGACCATTTGTGATTTATGCAATTAATGTAGGAGGAAATTCCCAGAGCTTAAACTCTGAAACGCCATGGGAAGCAAGTTGGTATTTCTTAGCATTGCCTTGAGTATTTCGGCACCAGGCTTGTTCTTTCACAAACGTCTTTCTCTGGCTGTACTTACTCAGTAAGTAAATGCAGTTAAAATTTTTTTAAAAAGTTAACCTATGGTTGTGAGGTGTTCCCAGTTTGGTTAAAGGAAAAACAAATGGACAAATTAGCTCTTTCTTAAGGGAATATTGCGAAATTGTGAGAAGCAGAATGCCATTCTTACTGTCATTAAAAATTTACTTGGGCGTTGACAGCTTTTTGCTAAATGTAAGATGTTCAGATCCTGACCACCCGGCATATGAAAAAAAGTAAAGCCAAACACAGCTCAAAAGCTTCTTCCCGTTTTCCCCCTACAAACAAGACAGTCTTTCTTAGACTGGGTCTTTCCCCCTAATAAATTGTGATTCTTGTTTTCTAGCAGAGTTTTGTTTTTATTTTTTACTTTTTTGGTATTGGGGATCGAAGCCAGGGACATTCTACCGCTGAGCTACATGCCCAGCCCTTTGTATTTTTTGTTTTTTGAAACAGGGTCCTAGGTTGTTGAGTGTCTTGCTAAGTTGCTGAGGGCTTACCTCAACACTGCGATCCTCCTGTCTCAGCCTCCAAAGTACTGGGATTACAGGCACCGTGCTGCCACATTAAGAACTAAAAGGGTGTGAACTCATTTGAGACACTTTTGTTTAGTTGCTCTTTTGGACCTGTGAGGTTCTTTGGTTTATTGCTGCTTTCCCCTGTTTTTAGGGTAGAAATTATTATTTAGATGAAAACAATTTGATAAGCGTCAGTAAATGACACCAAAGGTAAACCCTTGCCTTCAGGAGCCTGAAGCTGCACACATCAGCAGGCCCGTGGGCTGTTGGTTAAGGCAGGGCCGCTATGGAGCCGCCCTCGGCCTGCGCAATGCCAGCCCTGAGCTCCTGCTGTCACCTCTGCCTGTCATTTCTTGCCCTCATCCTGCCCTGCCAAGCCTGTCCTCTCCCATATGTGACAACTGTTTTCTTCTTCTTTTTAGAATAAGTATTTGTGGCGCTCCATTATTTTGAGATTCTTGGAAGAAAGATATGATGTAAATGAAAATTAAAAATAAAATTCTTGCTGGAGGGAATTGTAAATCTAATTTTTAAAATGAGGGTTGGAAGAGACTTTGGTTTTCCCCTTGGAAATAGGAATATTCTGTTGCTTCTATTACCATTTTTGTGTCATTTCAAACGATATGGCAGATAATGGTAAAACATGTTCTTTATTTTCTGTTTTTTCGCCATGGTAGTTGACCCAGAACTTGAACCATGCAGTCTCATGTACTATTGTTCTGTTTTGCTCTCACCAAGGGTGTAGAAGCAACAGCCCATGGAACACAGGCCTTTCAGAGGGAAAAGGCTTCAAGTCCTCAACATACAGATATTGCAACTAAAATTATGAGTAGAGCTATAAGTTGTACCCCATCTTTCCCTCCTGTTTACATAGCAGAGATGTTAGAAGCCATATAGCTTTGAGACAAATTGTGAGTGCAGGAGCATTCATTTTAAGCTAGTGTGGAAATGTTAATTTACTGGACTTGCTTATTTCAGTTGTACCTCAGCTTCTGGCTTTCGCAACAATGAATGTAGTCACATCACTCAGCCAAGTGGGAGACAAGTTCAACTTGGGAGTCATGTTTCTGCTCTGTAGGCATGTGTGGGATCCAGGAGCCAGACAGGAAGCCCAGGCTGCTGCAAGGCACCCCTTGCAGGTGACTGGGTGGGCCACAGACTTTGCAGTCACAGGTGAGCACAGACGACCCACAAGATGGCTGGGCACTTTGGTGAGCTGTACCATGGAGTCATAAAGCTGTCACCTGGAGCTGGCTGTCCTACAGGAAGAGCTCAGTTATCTCTCTTCTCTTCTACATGGTCCTCAGTCCTGGTACCAGGTTGTCGGCATGGATGTGGGAGTGGGAAAGGAAGGACGTTGCCAGTTATGGTTGAAGGTCATTGTCAGGGGAGTTAGAAGTGGTTTGCTATTGTTTTACATGGCCCTGTGTTGGTATATAATTATGCTGTCATCCTATAATGTGCTGATATTTTAATGAAATCTTTTTGCATGTATGCAGTTAGCTTATTGCTGTGAGATCCATGCCTTTTTCTAATGTGCAGGTTCTGAGTGTGTAGTCTTTACTCGTTTCAAAAGTCTCCATTTGAAGCAGGTCACAATCCATTATAGATGTGGCTGCTGGATTAATCTTCCCAAACCACTGATTGCATCATGTTATGCCTCTCCTTAAATACCCACAGTGGCTCACTTTGGCACCTAGTGGAGACCACATTCCTCAGGCTGGCAGACAGAGTCCCTGATGGGTGTCTTCACCTTACCTAAATCTTTCATCCCAGCAAGAATGACCCCAGAATCTTGCTCATTTTGGGAAGCTCCCTCACTATGCTGAGTATCCAGCTGTCCAGCATGGTTTCATGCATTCCTTCCTTCCTTTGCCCCTATGCTTCCCACCTGGAGAGTGGATTGCCTTTCATAGGCCGAGGTGGACAGGCTGGCTAGGATGAGGCTTTTTTTTTTGGTACTAGGGATTGAACCCAGGGGTATTTTACCTTGAGCTACACCCCAGCCCTTTTTGAGACAGTGTCTCACTAAGTTGCCCAGGCTGGCCTCGATGCGATCCTCCTGTCTCAGCTTCTCAGGTACTAAGACTATGCCACTATGTCACTATGCCCAGCTAGGACAAGGCTTTGATGGAGCCTCAGTGTCTGAGACCTTGGGGAGGCTACAGGAAGGGCATGGAAATCAGGTGTTGGGGAGTGGACAGGGAATGCCCCCTAGAGAGGAGGTAAAGCTGGAGCCCAGTTCTATGTACTTGGCCAAGTATGGGAGAGAGGGCTTTTCATGGAACTGTCAAGGGCTGGGGGCCTCTGGAGGCACCCCTCTGAACTCTGGCTCCCTCCTTCAGTGCTCTGGTTGCTCACTTAGGATCCACTGCGGTACCCAGCTGTCTTGACCACACAGGTGCCTGCTCTCCATTTTATGTTGTTACGTACCATTTTATGTTGTACGTAACATGGAGGGCAGGGCCCTCCATGTTAGTAACTGCCATGGGACAGCTCTGGGTCTCTTAAGAGGGTGAGTCCTCTAGTTGTGATGTGGGATTCTCTCAGCTAGTTAATTTAAGAATGGAAACCCTGATTCTTCCTTCCTTTTTTTTTGTGGTGGTGGGCATTTGAATTTGGGGCCTTGCACATGCTAGGCAAGCGTTCTACCACTGAGCTACATACATCCCTAGCCCACACTTGATTCTTTTTCATATTGTAGAAGGTAGGTCAATTACATTAAAGTGGCTGTATTTGGAGAACTACTGATAGAATATGTGTTTCATTTTTATTCCCATTTATTAAATTCCTTGCATACATTGGTTAAAAAACATAATTGTATTTGTGGAACATAAAACAAAAATCCACATTTAAAAAAAACAATTCTTTGACAGAGCTTTATTCTTTGAGTCTGCTCACAGCCTGAATGGGAGGAAACTTCCCCCCAGGAATGGGGAAAGCACTTACTGTAGTTATCAGAACCCAACAAATGTAAGAGAAAGCCAGGAGTGAGAAACACGCAGGTTTGGGTGTTGGCATTGGAGGAATGACCCGCGTCTGCCTGTCCCCCAGAAGCTTTCCTGTGTGCCTGGCATGTGGCCACCCCAGCTTCAGAGCAGTGGCCTTCATAGCCTGCGTGCTTTCGCTGCTTCTTCATTTAGTCTGAGAAAGTACCTAGGATATTTTTGTGGAGGTGACGTCATTGTCTGGCTGCATGAGCATTTGCATGGATTTAGGGAAGTGAGGACTGCTAGAGGGGGCTGAGAGAGCCGGGACACCCCCGCAGGGATGGGACCTGCGACCACAGGTGGAGGCAGAGGAGCCACCCCAGGTAGGGAAGAGGCTGTGCTACTTTTGGGATATGAGGGATTTGGGGGGCTGGTAGGAGTCGCTGGGGACTAGCTCCTGAGCATAAGGGGTTCAGGCTTGGTAGAGAGGTTTGTGTCGAGGCATAAAAATGAGACCTGAAGTTTGAAGCCCATGGTGGATTCTCTTGGAGTTTTGGTGTTGAGAATTCTGCATTGTTTGAGATTAAAATTCTGCATGTTAACTTGGGACCCCAACCTCATCTTAACTTTCCCAGCTCTGGAGCTAGGGTGCTGTGATGTTGGGTAAAAGGAGGGTGGGAAGGAAGGAACCCATTGCTCACAGGACTGGATGGATCTACATATTATAGCCACATATGTCCATATGTGACAAGACAGGGGCTTTTAATCTCAGTGTTCTTTTTTTTTTTTTTTTTTTTTAATTTGCTACCAGCTCTCCTTTCCCAGGCATTGACTGCAGGCAGGCACTGGTTTAAAAGGCTCTTGCTTTGTTCCATGGTATCCACACACGGCATTGTGGAGGATGTGCAGTCCAGGTGAAGCTGTAGGGTTGTCAGGGGAGGGCACAGGAGAATTCAGAAGGGGCATCTCTCCAGGTTTTACCTGAGATGAGCTCAGGGTGGGTCTGGGTCACTGAGCAACTGGAGATCCAATGGAGCAAGGGTGGACCTGTGGAAAGCACTTTATGGTGGAGCCTGGCTCCCTCCTCTGGCCTGAGACTTCAGCCTCAGCCCCAAGGGGAGGAATCCTCTGACAGATAGTCACTCCCTCCATCCCCCCCACAGCTGTTCCCGCCAGTTGACTTTATCCAATACTTGGGGTGCAACCATTGTGGTAGGCTGAAAGGAACCCCCTTACCTTCTTGCCTGCCATCTGTGGATGCTCCAGCTGTGCATAATACAAATCTTTTGGAAGAGTTTTTGGGAAGTGTTAAGTAGAGAGGCCTAATTGTGTGACTCAAGAGGCCTGGAGGAGAGGTATGTATAGTCCAGAGGACTTGTCTCCTAACCAGGACTTTCCTCTGAGCCATAGGGCTGGGTACCTGGTTCAGGGGGTGGGGGGGATGTAAGTTGCTCACAGGTGCTGATATTTGCATTTAAGTCTGTGATGGCCGAGACCAGATACCCACTTTCTAGGCCCCTGGGAGTCAAGTTGATTCAGTCCCCACTGTGATGCTGGACTCAGATCATGCGTATTACCTGACGTCATCAGGACAGCACCCCCTACACAGGCTCTGTTCTCAGCTCCTCGGGAAAACCGTGTTGGGTGTGTGTTCAGTGAGAGACTGACTTTATGAGAGGTGTGTGGGTGGCCATCTGTCCTGAGAGAAGCAGCCTGGTCCCAATGACATTCTGTAGATCTTAGCTTATTTTTCTTAGGAAATTTTCACTGGAAAACAGCTTTTAGGTGACTCTGGCTTCAGATGATTTTTTTTTTGCATGCCTGATTTTTTGTGACAATGCAGTTTGCTTTGTTATGAAAGTATAAATTTAAAAAGAAAACATGCACTGGTGGTTCTAGAAACAATGTAGTGTGTTTGAGTGAAATTATTTGCCATTTTGTTTGTTTGGGGGGGTGGCTCATGTTTTTTATAGACTGGTGGGACCATTCATACATTAATTTATTGAGCATATCTCCATGGTACCTGTTCACTATCTAGATCCTGCTGATGCCCCTGGGGCTCCAAGAGGAATAAGCCCTGGTTGGGCTGGTCAGAGAGCTCAGACCAGAGGCTCCTGAGGTGGTGGCCCCCAGTGGCTAGGTCTGTCTGATATGTAGGCAGGGCAGGGGTCTGGAAAGATGGGCTCAGCCTCTTGTTCCAAGGACTTGCTTAGTCAATTATTTAGAATTTATTATCTCCTGTGTGCTGGGCAGGGCTGTGTTTCAGAACAGCAGGGAGTCCTTGCCCCTCAAGGAACTTACATTCTCACAGGAGAGACAGAAAACAAATGAATAACTCAGCGTGCTGCCCAGCGCCATGGGGCAAACAGCAGGACCTGCCCACAAAGCCCTGCGGAGTCATTTCTGTCTTCTGAGAATAAGTGACTTCTAGATTGAAGAGGGACTGTTCAAGGCTCAAATTTGCCTCCATGAGGATCCTTCCAGAAGTTCCATATGCAGGACAGACTAGAGGGAGGAGGGAGGGGTGTAAGAATGGAGCAAGGAGGTGTGTGGCAGTCACAGTCCCTGTGGCCAGGTGGATGGGGCCAGGAGAGAGGATGCCAAGTTGGGGGCCACGCCAGACTGAGTGTGTGTGGCCTTGGTATTTTGGGGAAGGGACCCTGGGGAAAGGTGGCCATGGCAGAGAAGGGGCCAGGAGAGTGGCATTTCAGCAGGCCACCATTGGGGCCTGAGAAACTGAGGCTGAGGAATATCAGCCATAGAAGGGACAGGGACCAGCCCACAGAGGGAGTGGTGAACTTCAGTGCCCTGTCCATGCCAAGCATCCAGCAGGCCAGTGTCCCCAGTGCCTGGGGTGCAAGGTGGACCCACGCAGACGTCCACCCAGCTGGGCCCCACAGGTTTATTAAAAACAGGTGGCATGATGGATTTGAGCTCCGCACTGGATGTGACTCAGACACGCAGGGAGTCAGCCTGGAGTTTCTTTATTCATCCCTATTTGCTTTTTGTCGGTAATCCTTTGTAATTCCCCGGTTTCATGATGTAATTCTAATGGAATTAAACTTGAACACTTCAAAATTATGTAATTAATTGCGTTTGGCTTCAATTACAATGACTAATTATAGTGATACCTGGTGGCAAGTCAGGTACATATTGGTGGGGGGTTTGTGCCTGCCAGGTATTAGGACAGCCACTTATAGCCGGGCATCACAGTGCCGCCCCAGGGGGCAGCCTGGCTGCCTTGTGGCCGAGCAGTGCCTGCCTTCTGGTCCCCACCTCACAGGGGCAGCTGCAGGGGCAGGCGTGTGGGGAGGGAGCCAGGAGGTATGGCAGGGAGGGAGCCAGGAGGCATGGCGGGCAGGGAAGGACTGTTTTAGGATGAGGTTGGTGAGAACTCCTGCTTGGAGAGTAAGTTGGGGGTTGGTAGAGGAAGCTGCTGCCTTCTGATTCTCTCCTGTTTTCCTGGGGGAAAGTGAACATGAGGGCTCAAGAATTGGAAAGAGAGCTGTGGAGAAGGGAAAATATGAGAACCACCTTGGGCACAGGATAGGGGAAGATGGAAGTCAGGTTTAAAAGTGCCCCTCAGCAGCAGTATTTCCAGACCTGGCGCAGGGCTCTGGGACCTGTAAACCGAGCAATCAGACCCTAACACACAGCTCCGAGCTTGCAGACTTCCCAGAAAGTCCTTTTTGCCAGTTGTGGTGGCTTTATTTAGAAGGAAGCAGTCTTGCCAAGAAAGCTTCACCCCAATTGACTGACTCCCCTAAAGCCGGGCACTTGGCATCTCCCTCTGATGGGAGGATCAGTGCTGTCTCTGAATGGGATGTGCTGTGTTCGTGGAGAACTGAGCAGTCAGGTTCCTGAGCTTGCTTAGCCACCTGCTTTCCTGTTCCCCAGATGCACCTGCTGGCAGCCCTTCTTCCAGGGAAGAGTCTTGAAGTGTACTCCACATGGTGGAGCCTGGGGGTGGCACTCGATGCCTAGTGTTCTGTTTCTGAGAGATGCCTCTTGTTCATCTGAGAGGCTCAGGCCATCTTCTTTACTGCCTCACACTAGACCGGTGTTCTTAGTGCTGATGACCGAGTGGCCTAGTGTGTGTCCTGTCCCACGTGCGGAGTGTACTGTGCAGCAAAGGAGCCCTGTTCCCAAGCTCGCGCTGAGCCAGATGTTTGGGTTAGGCCCATCAGCACACTGAAATGTCTTACAGATTTTCTGTTTTTGAAGGGAGAATGGGACTTGAAAATATTCCAGTGCACAACTACTATTAATAAGTAATCTTTTTGGGGAGATGGTCCAGAGAACTCTTTTTTCAACATGCTGCTTGTTGACCTGATACAGAGAGTAATTTCCTCCCCCAAAAGTAATTTTTTGGGGTAGATGGTCCAAAGAACTCTTTTTTTCAACAAGCTGCTTGTTGACCTGATACAGAGAGTAGTTCTTTAGTCATAGTCTCTCTGATCTGTTACTTTTCTTTCTCTCTCTCTCTCTCTCTCTCTGTCTGTCTGTACTGGGGATTGAATCCAGGGGTGCTCTACCACTTGGCTACATCCCCAGCCCTTTTTGTTTTTTTTTTTATTTTGAGGCAGGTCTCTCTAAGTTGCCCATGCTGGCCTTAAACTTGTGACCCTCCTGCCCTAGGCTCCTGAGTTGCTAGGATTATAGGCATGTGCAACTGCGTCCAGCTTACTTTTCTTCTTTTAAAGGTAAAACTTGTACTCTTCGTCTTCCCCCCTCCACGTGTAACCCACCAGCAGTCAGTCCACTTTGTCTCTGACTTTGCCTATTCTGGGTATTTCACATAAAAATGGAAATCCCAGAATATGTGGCCTTTCCTCTCTGACTTCTTTTGCTTAACATTGTGTTTTCAAGGTTCTTCCAAGTTGGGTCACCATGTGTCAGTACTTCGTACCTTTTCATGGCTGAATAATATCCCATGGTGTAGACATACAACATTTTATCTTTTCACCAACTGACCACCATTTGGGTTGTTTTCAATTTTTTGGCTAGTATGAATAATGCTGCTATGAATATTTGTGTGCAGGTTTTTGTGTAAATGTATGTCTTCATTGTTCTTTGGTGTATACTTAGAAGCAGAATTGCTGGGTCATCTATACTGAGTGTTTAACTTTGTGTGTCTGATACTTTTTGGCCTCTGATATGTAACTCCTGTCTGCTCTCTGCTCATTTTAATGCCTAGGCCTCTTCTCTTCTACTCTCTTCTGCCCTGGTCTTCCTGCTGACCCCTCCTTGGGTTGCTTATGTGCACTTGCTCCTCTGGGAACCACTGCTGTGTACAGGTGATTTTGTAAAAATGGCCATGGAGCAGCTCCGGGTGAGAGCAGACCTCTTCCCTCCCGCCTCCCTTCCTTGCTCACCACTAAGGGACCCCTCCCACTGGGGGCTGAACCCTGAGGCTTATCTAAACCAATCCCTGCCTTCCCTCTGCCAGGGCTGCTTCAGGTGTGGTGGGCACCTCTCTGTGTTTTGCTGGAGAACCAGGGACTGTCCAATACAGTTACCATGGGAAAGCCAATTTCTGTCTGGGGATGTGCCTGTGTAAGAAAAGGCTGCCCAGACCTGTGGCCACCTTCTTAGTGTTGAACAAGGCGCGAGAAACAGAAATTCTAAGACCACCATCTCAGTTAAGGCGAGGCTTTAATACTGCGGGGCTATCGTCCACCAGCACAGGCTAGAACGGCAGCCCCTTGTGTAGCTTACAGCTCTCTTTTTATAGAACAAGCTGGGGGTATAGAAACAGATTTTTGCAGTTTGGGTTCGAATCAGCCAACCACAGAAAGTTTTCCCTTATTTAGAAGTAAAGTGATTAGGGTAGGGGGTTAAACAGAGTTGGGGGTTGGTTTTTAGGGCTCTGTCCGGGGTGGAGGTAAGGGCAGGAACTGATTTATTGGGTATTGTCCTTAGGGGAATAAAGGCAGGAACTGGTTTATCAATAAAGGCAGGAACTGGTTTTTCCGTCCTTGGGGAACTAATCTTGTCATTGGGGCAGTAAAGACAGGGAATTTAATTTTTAGGGTAGAAAACGAGGCTAAAAAAGTACTTTTTTCGGGCACATTATCACATTAGTGCTACAGGGGGGCTCCAAGCCAAAGTGACAATTACAGAAGACAGAACAGTACAATAAAATGGCTCTGAGCTGCAGAGAAAGCCAGTCCTGCAGTCTCCCGTGACAAGAGAAAGCAGCATTTCCTCATTGTTCCTGGTGGGGTCTTCAGTTACTACAGCTGAAAAAGTGTTTGTTCTGAAACAAGATGTCACAATTAAAATCCAGATCTGGGATGGGCTTGGTGGCACTTGCCTGCAGTCCTAGCTGAAGAGGCTGAGGCAGGAGGATCACTTGGGCCCAGGAGTTCAAGGCCAGCCTGGGCAACATAGCAAGACCCCATCTAAAAAAAAAAAAAAAGGATCCAGGTCCTGTAAGGTTGCTTCTGGTGACTTTGGCTTGGTGTGGACTGAGAGGAGTGGTTTTGAGAAGCTCTGGTTCTTGCTGAGGTTGATTTCAGTGCGAGGCAGAAGTGCGTGCCCTCATTTGTCTTTTCTAACAGCAAGTAGAATTCTATTTGCCAAGCCAGCTGTCTCTCAATACTTTGGCTCCAGCCAATAAAATATTAAGCAATTAGAATGGTTAATATTCAGTTAAGTATAATTAGAAGCAGCTATAAATTGTGAATGAAATTGGCAGGTTCCATAAGTTACAGTGAAATACCAAATCTGTTTTTAGTTGTGTATATGTATCTGTGTGGCTGTCACTTTGAATAGATGTATCTTACCTCCCTCTTGGGATAGAAATTAGAGGCTGTTATCAACTCAGTTTTCTGTGATTTTGAAAGTTTCAGAACATTTTGCCAGTTTTATTATATTAAAGATACTGAGATCTTTACAAGTCAAATTGTAAAGGCTTTGACATTGCCATTTCTACACATGGGCAAGAAAAACTTTTTCCTGCCTTCAGAGTGTGCATATGTGTTGTATGCGTGTACTTGCATCTTGTCCTACATGAATCATATTAATTATACCTCAGTTCATAGCATACAGTGATTACTTTTATTCTTTTTTCCTTTATGTTTCATCTCCATTGCTAGTTCCCGCCTTCTCATTCTGATAGATTAATATTTCTTTATATGACTGTATCCTTGTGAAATATGTGGCCTGTTTTGTGTGGATTGGTACTTTTAATTCTCTTTTGTGTGTGTGTGTGTGTATGTGTGGTACTGGGGATTAAACCCAGGGGCATTCTACCTCTGAGTGACACCCTCTGGCCCTTTTTATTTTTTTTATTTTGAAACAGGGTCTCTCTAGGTTGTTTAGGGTCTTGCTAAGTTGCTGAGGCTGGTCTTGAACCTGTAATCCTCCTGTCCCAGCCTCTCAAGTACTGGGATTACAGGACTGTGCCACCACACCTGGCTGGTACTTTTAATTAAGTGGTGGTTTTGTGCTATCAATCTTTTTCTCCCTTTTTTGCTGGTCATACTTTTTTGAAGTCTGTCTGAGTTCCTGTAAGTTTCATTTGTTACTCATGATGGCTGCTTGGGATTCCATTTCCAGAAACTACCTGTGTTAGTACATTTGGACCGTCATAACAGAACACCATAGACTGAGTAGCTTCAACAGCACACATTTATTTCTCACAGCTCTGGAGGCTAGAAGTCTAAGACCAAGGTACTGGCCATTTTGGTTCCTGGTGAGGACCCCTTTATAGTTTGCAGATGGCCACCCTTTCCTTGTGTCCTTATATGACAGAGATAGCGAGAGAGAAACAAATTCTCTGGTGTCTTTTCTAGAAGGACACTAATCCCATCACGAGGGCTCCACCTTCATGACCTCATCTAACCCTGATCACTTCCCAAAGGGCCCATCTCTATATACCATTATAAGGTAGGGCTTCAAGGAATGAATTTTGGGAGGTGGCCCAATTCAGTCTATCATACTAGCTCATGTGACTGTTTCCCTAAGGTTGGCCCCTCAGCAGCGTCTTACACGCCAACACCATGCAGAGCTGCTGTGAACATCCTTAGGCACAACCCTTGACCTGTGTCCAGGAGCCAGTTGCTGGGTCCAGGGCAAGAGTGTCCTTAATTTTTCTTTTTTTTTTACTGGGGATTAAATTGAACACAGAGGCATTATACCTCTGAGCTACACCCTCTAGCCTTTTTTATTTTTCATTTTGAAACTGGGCCTTGCTAGGTTGCTGAGGCTGGCTTCGAACCTGTGATCCCGTTCTTAATTTTACTAAGGGCCACCAGATTGCTTCCCAGGGGGCCCGTACCACTTTCCTCTACCACTTGTAGTGTGTGAGGGTTTCTCTTCCCCACATTTTCATCAGCACTTTTTTTTTTTAACCATTCTGATGGTTTTAAAGTATACTTCAGTGTTGGGTCTTTTTTCTCTGATCACAGCAAGGTTTATACTTGTTACAAGCCTCATTTTATACTTGTTAGCTTTTCAGATTTCCCCTTTTGTAAATTGCCTGGTCATATATTTTGTCTTCTTTTTTTTTAATGGCTCACCATCTTTTTGTTGATTTGGAAGAGTTCCTTGTATTTTCCACACACTAATGCTTTGTTGGTTTTTACTGTTGCAAGCATCTTTTCCCAGTCTCTGATTTGTTTGTTGATATTTGTAGTGTCCTTCAATTAAAAAATTAAGGAAAATTTAATTTTGATAAAGTCAGATCTACAAATTTTTACCCTCATGCTTTTGTGTTATTTCAGTTTTGCTTGAAGTCCTTTCCCACTTGAAGATTACAAAGAATTCATATTCCCATAGCCAAACAGATTTGTCTTTCACATTTAGATCTTTAGTTTATGTTGATGTTGTTTTCTTCCTGCTGGTCTTCACCTCTGATTTGGGAAGTTGCCTCTGTCATACTCCAAGTCCTTATATATGCGGGTATGTGTATCAGTCCATTTTTTGTTATAATGACAAAATACCTGAGGCTGGGTACTTTATCAAGTAAAGAGTTTTATTTAGTTCACAGTTTTGGAGACAGTCCAAACAGTATGGTGCCAGCTCTGGCAAGGGCCCTCTTTGGCTGTGTCTTCTTATGGTGGATGACATCAAGATGGGATGTGTGTAGGAGAAGGAGAGATCACATGGTGAGATCAGGGAGCCAGGCAGGCTTGCACTTTCTCTCATGGAACTTCCCACTAGAAGTACTTAATCCCTTCCCAGGTAACAACTCCAGCAAGACCTAAAGACCTCCCACTAGGCTCCACCTCTTAAAGGCACCCCACCTCAACACTGCCACACTGGGGACCAAGCTTCCAACACAACCCTTGGAGGACAAACCACTCCAAACCATAGCAGTATGTTTCTGGGATCATTCTTCGGCTCTACTACCCTATTTGTTTTTTGATTGATACCATACCATTTCAATTACTGTGGATTTATACCATGTCTTTATTTTCTCACTGGGTGAATTTGCTTTCTTTGCTCTTCTTTCTCACAATATCTTAGCATTATTCATTATTCTTTAATGCACATTTCTGCCAAGTGCCCCTCTAAGTTCTGCAGGAATTTCTATTGGATTTGCATAAAAGATACAGGTTAATTTGGGGAGAATAACTAAGTTGTCCCATCTGTGGACAAGAATATTTCTCCATTTATTTAGGACTTCTTTCTCCATAAAGGTTTTGCATGTTATTAGATTAATTTCTAGTTTTTGCAGTGATTATGAATAGTCTTACTCTTTTTTAACATTTTGATTAGATACTGCAGTATAAAGGAAAACAATAGTTTTTTGTTTATAGTGTTTTGATTTTGAAACTCACAGGCTGGCTGTTAATATTTTTACTAATTAACATGATTCTGTTGCATTTTCTCTGGAGATAATATCATATGCCGTGTGAAAGGTGACAGTTTTATTTGTTCCTTTTCTACCAGTCCTGATATTGGAGTAACTTGTTTTGTTGACCAGAACCTTGGACCCAGTTGCAGGGCAGTGGTGATACTGGCTACCCATTTCTTCCCTGTTTTTAAAAGAAATGTGCCGTGTGCGTGGTGGCACATGCCTGTAATCCCAGTACTTGGGAGGCCGAGACAGGAGGATTGCAGGTTCACAGCCAGCCTCAGCAACTTAGTGAGACCCTCAGCAACTTAGTTACCCTGTTTTAAAGTAAAAAAAAATAAACCGGGCTAGAGGTGTGGCTTGGAGGTAGAATGCCTAACAGGTTCAATCCCTAGTACCAAGAAAAAAAAAAGAAAGGGAATATGCCATTTTTGGTAAAAACTTAACCCAGCAAAGGAACTATTGTAATATCCTTTCTCCCAGGTTTTGGAGACTTTTTAAAATCATAAACAGGTTATTGACCTTTAGCAAATGATTTTTGATAAAATATATTCATGTCCATTCAGATTTTAGTCCGTGAAGGTGGTAAATTACGTTGATTGATGATCTAATGTTGAATCATATGTTGCTTTCTGGGATAAACTCTTCTTGTATTTAAAAATCTTGTTAGATTTGGTTTACCATTTTCAAATGTGTTTTAAATGGAATGGAAATATATTTTCCTATTATCCAATGGGAAATATACTACTTTTAGAAAATAGGGTAAAATTGTTTTGGAACAATTTATATAAGATGATAGTGTTCACTTGCAAAACCAGAGTTGGCTGGGAGGCATTTGATGTTTTGTTTTGTTTTTGTTATTGATCTTTTCAAGTTTTCTATAATACCAATTTTGATATTTTATAACTATCTAGAAATTTATTTCATTTAGGTTTTAAAATTTATTGTGTGATTGTCCATATATCTTAAGTATTTTTGTGAATCTGTTTTTAGCTCCAGCTATTTTCCCTTTTTTCCCCCTGCATTCTCTGTTTCTGAATTTGTTTATAACTTTTTAAATTTGGGGTTGTGCATAGAATTTCGTTCATGTTTAGTCTTTAAAAATAGCTTTTGTCTTGTTAATTTCTTTTTTTAATGTGGCAGATTTCTCACCTTTACTTCAGTCTTGTCTCTTTTCATTCTCTTTTCCTAACTTTTTTTAATGCTTAGCTTTTTCAATTTGAACTCTTTCTTGCTTACTGATAAATATATTCAAAGCTATAACACTTCCTCTATTACTGTAGTTGTGTTCCATAAATTTTGACATGTAGTGCTTTCATTTTTATTCATTTTGTAATTTTATATTTCACAATTTCCCCTTTAACCTAGGGGTTGTTATTATTATTATTATTTTCTTTTGCGGTACTGGGGATGGAACCCAGGGGCATTCTACCTCAGAGCTACACGCCCAGCCCTATTTTTTATTCTTTATTTTGAAACAGGGTCTCACTAAGTTGCGGAGGGCCTCACTAAGTAGCTGAGGCTGGCTGTGAACCTGCGATCCTCCTGTCTCAGCCTCCCAAGTACTGAGATTACAAGCGTGTGCCACCACGCCCGGCTTGGGGTTATTAAATAGTATATATTTTTTAGACTCTTGGCATTTTTCTTTAATGTCTTCTCTTATGTTATTGATGTCTATTTTTGTTACATATGGTCAGAGAACATAGTTCCATATGACCTTGATTCTTTAGGATATCTGAGACCTTTTTTTGGTGCATTGTACATGGTGGATTTTTATGAATGTTCCCTGTGTGTTCAAAAAGGATGTGTTTTTGGTTTGAGTAGAGAAGGCTTTATTTGTGTGTGTGTGTGTATATACATACATACGTACTCTATACCTACACAATATATTCATATAATGCATACAGTTCATTCAGTATATACAATATATACTGTTACTTAATTCTATCTCTCTGATAATCTTTTTTCTAAAGTTTTAACAGCTGATACATTTTTTCTTTAGGGCTGTGTCCTTAGTTGCATATATAATCATAATCTGTTTATCTTTCTAATTATTTCTTTTTCTGGTGTGATAACCCATTCTTCATCCTTTATGATGTTTTTCACTTTAAATTCTATTTGCTTTGATAAAATTGTCCTGATTTTTTGCCGTTAGTTTTGGTTTCTCTTTGCCCGACACAACTTTTTCCCTTGCACTATTTCCAATCTTTCCATGTCCTTTGCTATAAATGTGTCTGTTACAGATAATGTAATGCAAGATCTTGTTTTTTAAACCTGTATTGAGAGCCTCTGTGTGTGTGTGTGTGTGTGTGTGTGTGTGTGTGTGTGTTTTACTGGGGATTGAACCCAGGGGTGTTCTACCTCCGAGCTACACCCCCAGCCCTATTTTTTTATTTTTTAATTTTGTATTTTGAAACAGAGTCTCACTAAGTTGTGGAGAGCCTTGCTAAATTGCTGAGCCTGGCTGCGAACCTGTGATTCTCCTGTCTCAGCCTCTCAAGTACGAGGATTACAGGTGTGCACTACTGCACCCAGCATGTAATGCTTTTTTTAGTTGAAATTTCCTGTGCTGGATTTTAAAATTGAACAGTCTATTATATTTTTCTGGAATTTAGAAGCTGGATTATTCTTGAAATTATTAAGATTCACTGATGTGTTTAGCTATTCTATTCTATTCTATTCTCTTCTGTTCTGTTCTATTCTATTCTGTGTGGGGGATTGAGCCCAGGGCCTTGTGTGTGTTAGGCAAGTGCTATCCCACTGATCAATACTCCCAGCCTTCTTTTTTTCCTTCCTCTTTTAGAATAGAATTGATTTTTAAATTTTATTTATTTGTTTCAATTGTCTGGAGTAGAGATTCCTATCAGTTTCTAAAGCTTTCTAGTATCTTTCTTTCCATCAAACAATTTAAGTGTTGAGTATTTCTTCCGCTCCCACCTGTCTTGTTATGGTCATCTAGATTTCTGGTAGTGATACCATCAAAAATGGTGGTCCATGGCAAGCAGAATCAGTTTCTCCTGTACTGAATAACAAGTTCTTGGTGCAGGTGGGGCCAGTAATCTGAGTTTCAACATGTCCTCCAGGAGATAACCATTGCACAGGTGCCTGAGAACCACTGATATAGAAATTTAGTTCTTATTTCTCATATTTAATTTGTGTATTTGCTTTAAGCATTTGTTTGTTTTTTCTTTTGACTTATTAAAACAATGACACTTTCTCCAGGTATTTCTTATTCTTACTGTATGTCATTTTGGACTTCCAGTATATAATTTTTTTTCTCCTTTCTAGAGTATTTGTAATGATGTTGCATTTAAAGAGCTTTTTCTGTAATAAGCTTCCGGAGGCTTTGAATTTGAGAATATATTTATTCTACCCTCACAATTAAGTGATAGTTCAGCTGGATATAAAATCCTAGGTCAGAAACACTGAAAGTATCCTCCTTTTCTTTTTGCCTAGAGAGTTTAGAATCTGATAACAACATGATTCTTGTTTCTGAGTAGGTAGTCTCATTTTTCTTTTTATCCTTCTTTGTTCTTAAATATCACCCCAATGTATCCAAATGTGGACTTTTCTCCTATACTCATCTTACTTGGTACTAATGGACCTTTTTATTGTGTTATCTTATTTTTTTCTTGAGTTTTAGGGAATTCTCATACATTTATGTCTCCAAAGTATTTTCTCTCTCTCTTTACTTTTCCTTCTTTCTA
>PVJS01004208.1:34904-70571 GCA_004027185.1 Glis glis
TTTTTGCCTTTTTCTTTTTTTTTTTTTTTGCGGTACCGGGGATTGAACCCAGGGGCATTCTACCTCCGTGCTACACCCCCGGCCCTATTTTTTACACTTTATTTTGAAACCAGGTCTCACGAAGTTGTGGAGGGCCTCACTAAGGAGAGAGAGAGAGAGAGAGAGAGAGAGAGCGCGAGTTGAGGCTGGCCGCGAACCCGGGTCCTCCGGTCTCCGCCTCCCAAAGTACTAGGATTACAAGTGTGCGCCACCACGCCTGGCTTAGCCTTGTTCTTGAACGTGATGGGAGTGGCTATAGTGAAGACTGCTATAAATGGATAATGTTGAAACTGGGAGATAGGTAGTTAGGGGTTCATTGTATTGTGTGTATCATCCTGAAGTACTGGGTACAGCCAAAATTCTGACTTAGTTTCTGGCTGAGATCTGCTGGCTCTAGTCCATGGTGTGGAGGGTCGAGGTGAAGGGTGACTAGGAAGGCTAGCTGGATGGGCTGGGTTTGGCTGCCAGACATTTAGGATGACTTCTGTGGCATGTATTGTATTTCTCTTGGACAGCACTGTTATGATCTAGACCCCTGGTACTCAAAGTTATCCTTTAACCAGCAACATGGGTATCCCCTGGGAGCTTATTAGAAATGCAGAATCTCAGAGCCCCACCCCAGACTTACTGAGTCAGAATCTGCATTTTTATGAGATTACTAGGTGATTCATATGCACATTAAAGTTTGATAAGCCCTGGTCTAGATTCTTTAAAAGGGTTGGTTGGCTTTATTGAAGTCCTATTTCAATAAAGGGACTCCTCCCTTTTCTTCTAAGTTGAGCTTTCCAGAACATGGACAGCTGAGCTGCTGGGGAGTGGCACACAGTCTGTGCCTAGTAGGGGAGGTTACCCTGCCCTCTCCCAAGCTTCCTTTTAACCAGCTTCTGTTTAACACAGTTCTAATAGTACCGATTATCTGCTAACACATTAAAACAGCAGACTGGGAACAGGCTAAGGAGGTGCTAGTGGCAGGCCTAGGGACAGTAGCAATTAGAACCAGCCATCAGCTAAGCAGCAAGAGGAGACCAGAAAGATTTCAAAGAATTGCAGGCTGGGCCTGTCTGGTGTGGAGGCCGGTTCTCCATGCTCAGGTGCTGAGGAAGGTAGAGATTCATAGTGGAGGTCAGTTGCACGTGGATTGTGATGTTCCCCAGCTCAGCACCTGCCAGAGAAAGTAGTGGTTTCACTGATGCTGTAGCAGTATCAAGGCCAAGACCAAAGACAAATGCTTGTTTGGAAAATTAACTTTGGGGGAAACTCTCCTCCTGTAATTATGCTGAGTCCATGATGTACTGTCACATGGAAACAGCAGCTTAGGTGGTGGCTGAGGGCTCTGGGCTGGGCTGCAGACAACCCATCTGGTTTGGAATGTTTGCTCCCCCATTTGTTAGCTGTGTGACTTTGGGTACTCAACCCACTTCCTCTATAGAGCGGTGGGGATAAAACTACTTACTTTGTAAAGGATTCAGTGAGACTCAGCTTAGGGTAGTGCCTGATGTGCTGTCCTCAATTTTTTTAGCCTCAAAATGAAAAAGTCAAGTATTGTGGCATTGGCAGCTCACCAACAGAGACTGCCTCACATTAAAAGAACAGTAGCGGTCATGACCCAGCCTGAGGTGTTGGCCAGTTCAGTACTGAGGCCTGGGTCACCCAGGTCACTGGGTATGGATTGATGTGCTGCTTTTTATTTCTTTTGTGTGTTCCCCCAGATATTTATTTTAACCCCCTTATGTGACTAAAAAAATCTGCCTACACTTAGTTAAGCCAACTCAGTTTGTAGAATGAATTTTTAATGTCTAAGCCAGCTTCCTGGGGGTGAGCAGCTTCTACCTCCAGTGTTAAGTGGGCAAATGAAACAGGTGAGTCACATAACATGGACACCTGGTGGCTCTTAATGTTTGGAGGCAAACGTCCTACACAGAGGAGGAATTTTCAAAGTGGAGGCCCTCTCAGATCCAGATGGTGAGAGGATTCTTCAGATGAAGGATCTGGATTATTAATGTTGATGGGGACTAGTAATCGTTTATACTTTCTCCTCCTGCCAGGCCTCCATGGGGGCCAAATTTAGCTCAGAGCTTTACCACTTTTGTGCAGAGTGAGGCTCCATTTATGGAATGTGCTTAACTATAAAGATAAGAACAATTTCTAGTAGCTTTGCACATGAACAGTATGGAGAAGACAGAGGAGTGTGTAGCTTACCAGAATACTTGCAGGCACTTCTCTGCCTGGGGAGCTCGGGTTCACTCTCTCTGGGGTTGCTAACAGCAGGGAGCAGAATATCGCTTTGGGGACATGTGACTTACATGTCAGGCTCTGAGTTTTGTTTTCTTGGCCAAGATCTTAAGGATGGTTTCCAAGTAGGTGTTTCTTACTTGGTAGCAGGTTTGGGCTGTTTTGTTGTCTGCCTGTTCTTTTCCTGTGTCATAGAATTTCGAATGGAACAACCCCATCACCTGAATTGCAGACATAGGAAATTAATACAAAACACAAATTGATCTGACTTTTAGATAAACACAAAATTTGGAGGAAATGGTAAAATGCTTGTACAGAACCTGGATCAGGGAGGATTTCAGAAGCAAAGTGAGAAAGTTCATTGGCTAAAAAAAAACTTCGATTTCAAGGAAGAAAGAACTCACTTCCAAGTAAGGATTTGGTGATTTTCTACAGCACAGGTGTGCCCAGGTGTCACACCTGGCAGGCTTGGGACTGCAGGAGGCAGAGGGCATGGTTGGCCCAGGTGTGCCTGGGCCTCCTGGCTATGTTTTCAGTCCAGACACCTCAGGCAGCCTCTCTGGAGGCCTGAGCCTACAGAGCCTCTTCCATTTGTCATTTGGAACCCAGGTCTAGAGTTTACCTGGTAGAAAGTGGGTCCTGGATGAGTGAGAGAGGCTTGGGAGTAAAAACAGGGGCAGTATCAGTGCCTTTCCATTAGTCCTTATTGTTCAAGGAACTGAAAAGGAAAAAGAAGAAAAGTTCTGTGTCCTGTCTCTTGAATGTATTTCATCTAAAAATAAAAGTTATCTAAAGATAGCCATTGTGTTTGTATGTTTTCTTTCAAAACATCTTATTTACCTTTTTATAAAAATATTATACGGTTATTAAGAAAGACCAGCCCCATACCCCACTTCTCCACCCTCATTCTCCCCCAGCCCCCAGCAGTCTGATTTTGCTGTGCCCTTCCTTGGCTGATCCGGACCAGCGAGGCACTTATTGATGTGTGTGAGATGTGGACAAAGATACAGGGCTCAAAACTCCCCTCATGCCGGGTGTGGTGGCACATGCTTGTAATCCCAGTACTTGGAAGGCTGAGACATGAGGATCACAGGTTCACAACCAGCTTCGACAACTAAGTGAGGCCCTCTGCAACTTAGTGAGACCCTGTTTCAAAACAAAAAATAAAATAGGGGAGGGGGTATTGCCCAGTGGTAGAATGCCCCTGGGTTTAACCCCCAGTACCTAAAACAAAAACAAAAACTCCCCTCATCCTCTCTCTCCTTCTCAGAATAGTCATATTTCTCTTGTTGATCTAATTGATTTTTAAATTTCAATGTTTGAAAATAAAATCAATATTAGTTTTCTATGGTTACTGTAGGTTTTCTTAAACTCATGTCCAGCAACAGGAATCTCATGTCAGATGGTGGGGCTTGGTCCTTCTTAGTGACACCCCCTCCTGCTCCAGCATGGAAAGCCGTTCCAGCTGCCCCTCCTCATTTTGGGGCCTTCCTCTCCCTTCTTCCTGCTCTAGCTCCCCTGTCTCCTAAACTTTGAGGCTTCATCCTTCCAGCTAATCTCATGGGGGGAGGATTCCTCCAGTAGCTTCTTGAGAGAGGGCGTGCACATCTGTGTATCTGCAGGCTCTTCAGCTTGCCCTCTGCTTCTAGTGTCCAGGCTCCCATTGCTGAGCCTTGGGGGAGTTCTCCTCCTGTGCTGTTTCTCAGGTCCTGATCCCCAGTCTCTGTCTCTAGATCTCCTGTTATTGAGACATTGCCTATCATGTCATGGATGGATCTGTTAATTTTTCTTTCACATCTCTGTATGATGTGTTTTATGCAAGAATTTTTCAAACTTCCAGTCTTCCTGAACTTTTATTCATCCTGTTTTTAATGTCTTGAGTTTCCTTTCTTGTTCTCCGAATGTTCCATTTTTATGGTCTGTTCTTGTTTCATGGAAGCAGCTTTTTTGGGGGGGTGAATTCAAGCCAGTGGTGTTCTACCTCTGAGCTACACCCCTGGCTCTATTTTACTTTTTATTTGGAAATAGAGTCTTGCTAAGTTGCTGAGGACCTCGTTTAAGTTGTTGAGGCCTTGCTATGTTGCTGAGGCTGACTTCAAACCTGTGATTCTTCTGTCTCAGCCTCCCCAGTACTGGGATTACAGGAATGTGCCACTACACCCAGCTAGAAGGAGTGTCTATTTTCTTACTTGTTGTGTCCACTATAGTTTATTTTTTATTTTTTAAAGTTTTCTCCTGTTCCCTGCATTGACTATTTTTTCTTTGTAAAGTCTTCATAAGATAGGTCATTTAATGCAGGTAAACAGTTGTATGCCTTACATTTTGGTTATAGAGAATAATGATGTAATGAATACCTCCATCTCAGGAACTAGAACTTTCTATGTTATGCTTCCCCTTCCTTTCTTGTCACCTCCCTGTCCATTTTGCATTTATTATGCCATAGCCCTAAAATAATGTAGTTTGATCACAGATGTATATATGTGTTATGTGTTTTTCCTCTTGCTTGGTTTTGAGTGCTGTAAAAATGGTATCTTTCTGCATGTGGACCTGCAAAGCGTGTTTTTAACTCGAGTTGTGTTACTGAAATTCCTCCATGAGCTGTAGTAGTGACTATGGCCTATTTATTTTCCTCGATGTTGAAACCCAATTGTGTGACCAGATCCAGATTAGCTTATCCTTTCTCCTGTTGCTTTATCTGTGTTGCTTGCTTTGCTCTTTGTTTTGGTCCAGCTTAGAGGTTTCCTCACAAGTCTGGTAACATTTCATTGTCTGTTCACACGCAAAGACAAGGCACTTACGTGCTTGTATGGGAGCTCTTTGTGTGTTGGGCTGAGGATTGGTTCTGTGACCTCTTTGTAAGAGATCAACCCAGGTGTCCTGTTGGGGGTGTCCCAAGCATGAGTACCTGTGGCTCTTTTCTTTTGGGTGGATGTGTTTCTCCAACATGGAGCCTTCGGTTTCCTTGCTGGGTGGAGTGGCTGGGTGTTTAGTCCCACTGCCCATCTTCTGGGAGCCAGGCTAGGGACATTCATTCAGGTCCCTGCATGTGGCCATGGGAAACCCTGGTCTTTTGCCCACAGTGGGGAGGGGTCTTCTCCTGTCCGTGGCATTTTGCCCACCTGCCACCCCTTCTGGAGCCTGTCCAGGTTCTGCTCCGGCAGTTTGTCTCAGGCCGGCTCCCTGTCTTCAGGCAGAGCTGCGTTTCCTCTGCTCTGTGAAGGCTACACTGGCTTTTCCGGCAGCTTCCAACCTCCGAGGTCTGGGCTTTCCATTTGTTCTCCCCTTGCTGACTCATTTGATCTTGTGAGTTTATACCTTCCTCGTCTGGAGGGAGCAAAGGTAACTCAGGTGTGACAGTCTGCCATGTTAAACCCAGAGGTCACAGCACTAAACTTGTGTGTGGGACAAGGCTGTGTATGATGACACCAGTTTTATTGGAAACACATTGATTTTGCCTTTCAAAGTGATCTTTTGGAAACACCTTCCAGCCAGGCCTGCTAGTGGCCCATGATGATCACATGTTTGGGGATCATCTTTAGAAGCACCTTACCAGCACCTGTTTGGTGATGACAGGGAGAGGGCAGCGGCAGAGGCTTTGGGGGCCGAGGCCTGGGTTCAGATCTTGCCTCTGTTGTGTGGAGTCCTGCTGTCTCCCTTCCTCACTGAGTCATTAAACCCAGGAGTCTTGTTGGAGGGACCCCCTCCATAAACCAAGGCGCCTATGGGTGACGGCTCAGTGAGTGGAAATTATTAACTTCGGCATTCTTTGCTTGCAGGACTAGAACATATATCCCTCTCGCGTTCATTACACCCCATGTCACTAGCGGTGCTTCGTGTGTGTGTGTGTGTGTGTGTGTGTGTGTGTGTGTGTGCGTGCGCGTTGGGAGAGATGGGATCCAGGGCCTTGCACATGTCAGGCAAGTGCTTTCCCACTGAGCTACTCCCCCAGCCTTCCACCTGTTTTTGTTCATTACATGCACACATGCCAAAGGACTAAAAATGGACTCTACTCAGATCGCCACACCCTACTCATGGTTCTATTCCTCCCTCTCTACTAATTTGTCTCCTTCCCTCTTGTAATCTTTCCCCCACACGCTGGCATCTTACTTCCTGCTCAAGTGAGTTCTAAGGCTGTGGGGAAAGCTCTGCTCTGTGTACTGGGTGGACAATGGTCTTCAGAGCCCCCACTCAGGGCCCTGTTTCTCAGCCAGACCCTTTCTGCCTTTCCCCCCTCGGGGGTTCTGTCTCTTCCAAACCCTGCAGCCTTTCCCTCCACCCTGTGGGTCACTGAATTCCATTGACCTAGTGGTCTTGCCAGCCAGGGGAGAGGTGAGGGACCCCACTTTATATGCGGTCTTTCTCCATAGTCATGGGGGCCCAAGGAGTATCTAGTCATCTTCCCTAGGTTGATGCCAAAAAGCAGGTGGAGGTAGGGACAGGTAGGATTTAACCTGAATTCACAGATGGCACCGGGGCAGAGTCCTTAGTGGTTTTGCAGGCACTTTATTATTGAAGTTGCAACATTCCGTCTGGTACTTTTCTCTGTGCTCCCCATGTGTTGAAAAGCAGCTCGGGTCTGCTGGCAGCGTGCAAGGCAAGCACAGGTTTTAATCACGATCCGTGGTGACCAGAGTGTGACTCTACATTGCAGTGTGTTTACGTCATTCAGTTCATCTTCCCCCATTTTCCTCCCTATCCTTATCGTTTCTCTGACTTGGTGTTTCCATTCTTAACTGAGGGCTGTAAAGTGGTCCCTCAGGAAGTCTGGTGGATGTGGAAAGTGAAGTGGCCTTTACAGGATGATGACAAGAGTGGACACATTTCACTCCCTGTGGCTGGGAAACCTTAGACTGCTGCCCGCTTTCAGCTGGGGCAGACAGCAGCGCAATCTGTTTCCTGCAGCCCAGAGGGACCGCTTCCTCCTGGGTTAGTGGCTTCCAAAGCTGCCCCACCAGGCCAAGTTCAGCTGTGACTCCAGCTCTGGTGGCCGTGGCTTCAGGTGGCTGTTCATCCTGCTGCACCTCTGCGCTGTCCATGTGCATACCCTCTGCCCACTCCCAGAGGGGCCGACAGTTTTCTCTTCAGCATCCTTTCACTGAAACTGCCTCCTTGAAGCCAGATTGATTCTGTGGCCTCATTTTGGCTTTGTCCTCCTTGACCTTTCCACGTCCCCTTGCTCCACCACCTCCCAGCTGTCACATGCGGGTTGCCCTGCACAGCGCTGGGTGTGAACTCACACACCTCTGTCCTACTCTGTAGGGTATCCTCCCTCTCCATCATTTAGCTCTGAAGCCCTGCCCAGCTCAGGTTCTTGTTCCTGTTTGAAGGAGCCCCTCAGATCCTTGTAGCAGATGTGTTCTGGCCTCCTCTGAGCCCCCGGTCATGTGGGCCTGCCCTTTAATCCTGCCCTTGTTCCTAGTGTCACAGTCATCCAGGTCCTGGTTTTATCCCTCTTCTAGCCAGCTTATCTGAGGAGGGCCTGGGCTTGACTCTGGAACTCCAGCACTTCCATGTCATTTGATAAATGTCATATCTTGGAATATCTGTACAAATAAAAGGAAATCACTTTTTTTTCTTCTTCAGGAGTCAAAATGCACGGCTTTCATCTACTTTTCAACACAGGGAAGATGTTTTCAACACAGAAAGGCCTTTCACTACCTTTAGGTAGCTTTTGGGATGATGGGAACCATCATGAAAAATAAGGATAGTTTACCCTAAAATCAGCTGTTTTGAATTAAATAAAGCAGAGTGAAGTCTGAATCAAGTGAAGTGAGAGGATGGGATTAACGAGAGGATTCATATGCAGGGTTCCTTTAAACTTGGAAGGACTATCCTTCCATAGATAGGTGAGGCAGGGAGGGAAGGACAGCGTGTCTGGCTCGGGTGAAGTGGTCATCACTAGGTTGCCTTAGCTCAGAATGACTGAGACCTCCAGTTGCTTTGCATAATTGCAAGGAGGTGTTTTGGTTTTGTTTTCTCCTTAGCCCTTTTTCTGCTGATTTTGAGATCAGCTTCACCATGCTTACCTAACAGTAAGGACACTGAGGTCAGGGAACACGTGGTCTGCACAGTTGGGCTGGGTGCACCTGTGCCTCTGGGTGTTGTGGGTGGGTTTGATGGGTTGAGGGTGCGTCCTCTCCCTCCCGATTTGCCTCTCCCCTCCACACTGCATGTGGTGTGGACGTTCTGTGTCCGGCAGCCCCCAACTGCTGCTCTCCAGAGGTCCACTTTGCACAGAGACGCCAGCCAGATGAAAACTGATTAATGCAACTAAATAGGAAACTAATCCCACAAGACCTAACCAGCTGCATCTGTCTCTCTGGGCCAGACTGGCCCTTGAGTCTGACTCCAGAGGTGGCAGTGGTGGTTTTCCTGGGTCATTTGCCTTTGGTCACTTGCCTTTGGCCAGTGGCTAACTTGTATTGAATCTGTCAGCAGCTGCTTGTTTTCTCTGGTCAGACTGAATGCCGAATCATATCCCATATCCAAGACCCCAGTCTGACATATTAGCTTAAAGCCCAGAACACATGAAACCCGGGCACTTAGCTCAGCAGTTTTAATTCTAAAATAAGGAGTATTTTGCAGCTAGAACACTGTATTTCAGTTGTTGCTGGGGAGTAGGGCTCAACACCAGGGAACCTGATAAAAAATAAATGCAGTGTCTAGATTTAACAAGGTCATGACAAAGTCAAAGCAGCCGGTAACCAAGTGAATGGACTGAGACCCTTCTGCAGGCATTGCAGTTTCTGGTTTTGGGGGTGGTAGGGTGTGGATTCCATGCCAGAGACTGACTTTGGTTTGTGTTGATTGGTTTTACTTCTTTTATGTCTCTGCTCAGATGCCATCTTCTCAGAGTGTGTCCCTGGCTACCCCAGATGAGATAGCACCCCCTCCTGGCCCCTCTTCCCTGACTTTTTCTTTGATGACTTATCATCATGTGACCCACTATTTATAAAACCTGCCCCCCTAACTCTGAACACATGACCCTGCAAATTAGGACTTTGTTCCGAACACCTGTGACAGTGGGTGCTCAGTGTATAGTTTGCTGAATAACTGGTTGTGAGCTGTACAGCTTACTGAAGGTACACTTTGGCCTTTAGAACGACAATGTCTTTTTATTCACGAGAATGGCTTCCCATTCTTGCATCCTGAACACCAGTGCATTTGGACTTTTTTAGTTGAAGAAGTCCAGAAACAATGAGCTTTCTAGACTTGAAGGTCAGATGGCTAATGATTGAAAATGGGTTGGTAACCAGAGGGTCTTTGGAAGCTGAAGTTGAGTTCAGGCGATGCTTTTGTTGACACCCTTGCTATTAAAGCCCTGCCCCCCCCCCCCCGCCAGCTCTGGGGAGACTGTGTGCAGGTGCCCGCCCTCTACCTGCGTGAGGGAGTTGGGTTCATGATTAACTCTGATGTCTTAAATGCCATTTCTGGAGGCTGAAAACATTAACTTTTAAAAAATGATTTAAAATTACCAATTGACCATATCCGGGGCTGAACCTGCATGATTCAGCTCCTTTTAAAAATATCTTTTCTCAACAAATTGCTTCCTTAACATTTTAATTTGTTGATCATAAAGGAAGCTTGCCAAATATTAGCTGTTCTTTTCCATTTCCTACAGCTCCAAGCTCTCCTTATTTGGCATATTTCAGTGGAGCTGTAAGGTCACTCCCTATTTTTCTTCCCAAATAACTGTATTTATTACTGTCAAGTATTGGCGGGTTTGATCCGGCTGTCATCAGAACGTTTGGAAATACTGTTTTTTGCCAGAATGCTGATTTAATGATCTAATACTGACATGACTTGTTTTCTCTGCTGACTTGATAACTTGTTGAATAAGCTCCCTCTTCTCACTGAGCTCTCTCTCTTTCTTTTTTTTCCAGCCATAAGGCATTATGGACAGTGTCTTTAAGATAAGTTTGTTCTGTTTCTTTTTTTCCCCCTTTCCTTTTCTTCTCTCCCTTTTCCCTCCCTGTCTCTTCCTCCTTTTTTGAAGGCTTAGATTGGTAACAAAGACTCTCCTTGAGGAGGACAACATTGCTGCTGTTTGGTATTTTGCAAGATTCTTAGGAACTTTTTTCCGTATGGGAAATCTCAAAACATAACAGAAGATGAGAATAAGGAACTGTGATCTGGTCCCCCCCCCCACACACTTTTATCAGTTCTCAGCTGAGGGCCAGTCTAGTTGCATCTCTATCCCCCCCACTCCTGAGATTTTAAAAAGGACATCACATTATTTTATCCATAAATACTTGAATATGTATCTCTAGAAAGTAAATGTCTCTTTTAAAATCACATAATGCCACTATCACACTGCAAACATAACCAGGCACTAGAAGAGCAGCTTTCTGCAGGAAGAGTGAGCCTGGCCTAGTGCTGCCTCTGCCTTCGCCTCCCCTGGGGCCTGGGGCCAGCTGCTGCCCTGTTCATAGCATCAGTGTCTTCATCTGAGAGCTTAGGGAGTCACGCGAGATGCTGAGTCTGGGAATCTCAAGTCTCTGAATGAGTGAGATCCGGGTGGGTGTGGGGGCAAGTCCTCCCATCCCTGCTGGCTGGGGTCTTGGGGTGTTTTCCCTTGGCTGCATCCACCTTGGTAGTTGGACGCACACTCCTGGTTGTCCTTTTTGTTCCTGCAGATGGTGTCACGTGCACTGGAGTCTCCTCTGTGGCTCATGCTGATCATCTGAAATGCTGTGTAATAGTGGATTCTCTAAAAAACAGATTCTACTAAGGGGAAAATATGTTTCCGCATTTAGCAGTTAGCTGTTAAGAGTCAGTAACAGGTGTCAGATTTATAACCCCCTTTTCACTCCAATCTTTTGGAACTGAAATGCTTCAGTTATTTGAATTTCACAAACTGCATGGCATGCTCAGAGCTGGTTCTGGTGCTGGGTGTACCCCCCAGGAGTCTCTGCCCTTTGGGGAAGGGATGGGCAGTGCCAGTGGCCTTGACTCCAGAGAGGCTGGGGGCTCAGTGCTGTAGGGGCTGGGAAGGTGGGGTAGGTGGAGAACAAGTCCAGACCAGTCCCGGCTTAGTATAATGGTACTGCTGGGCCTTGAAGCATGCGTGAGATTTTTCACATGCCTGGGCTGGCTGGGAGCCCTGTGTCAGTCACCCATAATCCCACTACCAGAATAATAATCACCATTAATGTTGTGATTCATTTCCTTTGGAGTTTTTCTCTGACTCTATGCATTTATGATATCTATTCATGTAGTCAGTAACTCCTGACACAGCCATCGAGCACCTGGCTATATGCCAGCCACCCTTCTTGGTTTTGTGCTGCATGACTGGGAGGTCAGGATGACCCTTGCCCTCAAGCGGCTTACATTCTGGTAGGTATGATAAATTGTGCCCCATGGAAGATTATGTTCTGTTTAGTTCACTTTGCGCATGACACTAGGCTGTCAGTGGAATCCTTCTCCTGCCCTTCCAGCTGCCAAGTGCCCTTCAGGTTGACAGAGAACAGCTGCCTGTGTGAAGGCCCAGGCACAAGGCAGGCTGAAAGTGCTTGGAGAAGGCCCAGCCCTTCTGCTGAGCAGCCTTAGAGCTTCCCCTTCCCCTCTACTTGCCTGTGAAGGGTGGGGTTTTCCTCTGCTTGAGTAGTTACAGTGACCTGATTTACATCGAGGGACAGATTTAATCCTGGTGTGATGTGCAACCCATGTGAGCCCTGAGACTGTCCATCATCAGACTCGCCCTTAGGTGGGTGGGTTGATTTTCTGGATGTCCTCTGGGTGTGTGTCACACCTGAGGTTTAGAGCTCAGCAAGAATAAAGACCCCTTATTGTTAAGTTTATCTGGAAAATTTGGCTCCAGATACATTTTTCTCACACCAGTAATTTCATTTTGTTTTTTATTTTTATTTTATTTATTTATTTATTTATTTATTTATTTATTTATTTATTTATTTGGTACTGGGGATTGAACTGAGGGGCATTCTACCTCCAAGCTACACCCCCAGCCCTGTTTTTTTTTTCAGTACTGGGGATTGAACCCAGGGACATTCTACCTCCAGGCTACACCCCCAGCCCTATTTTTTATTCTTTATTTTGAAACAGGGTCTCACTAAGTTGTGGAGGGCCTCACTAAGTAGCTGAGACTGGCCACAAACTTGGGATCCTCTGGTCTCAGCCTCCCAAGTACTGGGATTACAAACATGTGCCACCACACCCAGCTCCTATTTTTTATTTATTTTGAAACAGGTCTCACTAGGTTGCTGAGAGTCTATGTTGTCGAGGCTGTCCTTGAACCTGCAATCCTCCTGTCTCAGCCTCCCAAGTACTGGGATTATAAGCATGCACCACCACGCCCGGCCATTTTATTTTTTATTTTGTATTATGGAAGATTTCAAATATAAACCTAAACATCAGAGTATAATGAATCCTTTCACACCCACTAGCAGCTTCTATAATTAATTTACTCATGGTCAGCCTTGTTTTACCTGGACTTTCTTATCTTTAACCCCAACTTAATTTTGTTTTTTCGGTACTGGGGATTGAACTCAGGGGCATTCTATCTCTGAGCTATACCCCCAGCCCTATTTTTTATTCTTTATTTTGAAACAGGTCTCACTAAGTTGCAGAGGGCCTCACTAAGTAGCTGAGGCTGGTCATGAACCTGTGATCCTCCTGTCTCAGCCTCCCAAGTACTGGGATTACAAGCATGCGCCACCATGCCTGGCTTACCCCAACTTAATTTTAAAACAAACCTCAGCCATCATATCTGATTTTATCCGTGATGCTTCAGTGTATACAACCACAATACCACTCTCACACCCCCTGAAAATTCATTAGTATCAACTGTCCATCATATTCAAATTTCCATTTTCCCATAAATGTCATATTTTTAAAAAGTTGTTTGGCTCTCACCTAGTGAGGTCCTTTTGTTGCGACTGGTTCATAGGTGCCAGCCATTCTTTGGACCCCTCTAATCGATTTCTATCTGAAGATCATCAGAATTATTTGTGGGGGTAGATCCCTTCCTAGGTGATGATGTGTTTTGGGAGGTCAGGAGTTATGTAACAAATGTATGATGGCATTTTGTTTTTTTCCAATTTACTGTGGTAGAATCCACATTACATAAAATTTACTATTATAACTAATTTTTGAGTTTATAGTTCAGTGGTATTAAATATATTCATGTCATCGTGGGCAAATCACTACCATCTATCCACAGAAGACTTTCATCTTAAACTGAAACTCTACCCATTGAACAAGTTGCCATTCTCCCTCCCGCACTCCTGGCAACTACCATCCTTTTTGCGCTATGAATTTGGCTGTTCTAGGGACCTTAGACAAGTGAAATCATATGGCATTTGGCTTTTTTGTAACAGGATTATTTCACTTAGCATAGTGTCCTTGAAGATTCATTCATGTTGTAGCTTGTGTCAGAATGTTCTTCCTAGCCAGGCGTAGTGGTGTATACCTGTGGTCCCAGCTGCTTGAGAGGCTGAGGTAGGAGGATTGTCTGAGCCCAAGAGTTATAGGACAGCTTGGCAACATAGCCAGACTCCTTCTCAAAGAGGAAGAAGGAGTGTTCTTCCTTTTTAAAGACTGAATAATATTCCATTGTATTTATACACTACATTTTGCTTATGCATTCATTTATCAGTGGATACTTGGGTTACTTCCATCTTTTAGCTCTTGTGGATAATGCTGCTACGAACATGGGTGTGCATATATCTTTGAGGTCCTACTTTCAATTGCTTTGAATATACTGTATACCCAGAAGTGGAATTACTGGACCATATAGTAATTTCTATTTTTAATTTTTTTTTTTTTTGCAGAACTGGGGACTGAACCCAGGGGCATTCTACCTCTGGGCTACAGCCCCAGCCCTATTTTTTATTCTTTATTTTTGAAACAGGGTCTCACTAAGTTGCGGAGGCCTCACTAAGTAGCTGAGGCTGGCCGCGAATCTGTAATCCTCCTGTCTCAGCCTCCCAAGTACTGGGATTACAAGCATGTGCCACCACACCCGACTATTTTTAATTTTTTTAGGATCCCCACCAGCAGTGCACAAGGGGTCCAATTTCTCCATATCCTCACCAACATTTGCTGTTTTCTCTTTCCATCTGCTTGCTTGCTTGCTTGCTTTTGATAGTAGATATCCCACTGAGTGTGAAGTAGTATCTTGTTGTGGTTTGGATTTGCATTTCCCTAATAGATGGCAGTTATTTTTAATACTTATTTAAACTTCATGTTTCAACTAGAGGCGCTTCAAGATGGAGAATACATTCAGTGAACCACCTTAATTATTTCTAATAAAAAAAGAGGGAACTATTTCTCACACTGTACTTACAATGTATGTAAGTTTTTGAATTATTTTTGGTAGGATCACCCAAATTGGACAAATCTTCTTAGTTTATCAGGAAGAAACTGAAACCCAGAAGGGATGGGGCTTTGTGAGATGTAGGAGGAGGAGGAGGCTGGGGCCAGATTCCTCTGCCTGGGCCACTTGGTCCTTCCTGTGGTCCTTTGGAGGGGACGCCAGGTGCACAAAGCCCTGTTTGTTTGGCTGCAGATGCCTGTCGGCAGTTGCTCTTGTTATAGAGTGGTTATTCTTATTCATCAACGAACCCAGAACAACTGTTTTTATTCTTTACACTGGATGTTTATGCACATGACCTTTTGAGAACATATTTCTGGATGCTGTGGAGGCACTGATGTTCATGCAGATTAGCTAAGTTAATTCTTTTATTCTTTTGGCTGAAATGGCCTGGCTGTTCCTTTAAGAATTTCACTTTGGAGAGGTACTGTGTTTCTCATGCTATGAAATGTTTATTGGTAATTCTATATAACTTGATACATTATTTTCAGATAACAGAAGAGCCCCTTGGTAGAGAGCAGTCAGGTAGCATGTGCTTGTAGGGGCAGCCGGCATCCATTTACACGTTTGTATGTAGTCTCTAAACACAGGACGTTTGTGAGTGTACAAGCGTGCCATGTGTCGCATGCTGTTTTTGATGGCCCTGATGGGAGGTTCATTCACTCATTCATTAAGCCAATATTTTATTTTTATTTTTTTAGTAAAGCTGGGCACCTTAGCAGGTACTGAGGATTAGTGCAGAAAAATGATGGCCCCTGCCCGCATGGGACTTACACTTTAGACGATTCAAGGGTGAGCAGCACTTGATTTTGAGAGAATGTGGCAAGGCAGGCCACCTTGACATCTGCCAAGGAAGAGATATTTACATTGCTTGTTTTACAGTCTCCAGGCAAAAGAATCATATCCAGCCCTTTACTGCAGACATGAACATTTATTTCAAGGACTCAAACTGTAGTAGATAAATGAGCAGGCTTTATTGTTTGCTGATCATTCATGGTTGATAGAATGAACAACTCATTAAATTATTGGTAACAAATGAAATCAAGAGAATTCCAAAATCCTGAGACAGTCTAAAGAGCCATAAAATGTGGAGTTAAAGGTGGCTCTGCAGCCGGTCGTGGTGGCGCATGCTTGTAATCCCAGTACTTGGGAGGCAGAGACCGGGGGATCCGGGTTCGCGGCTAGCCTCAGCTACTTAGTGAGGCCTCCACAACTTCGTGAGACCCAGTTTCAAAATAAAGTATAAAAAATAGGGCCGGGAGTGTAGCTCAGAGGTAGAACGCCCCTGGGTTCAATCCCCGGTACCACACACACAAAAGATGGCTCTGCAAGCCAGGTGCGGTGGTGCACACTTGTAATTCCAGTACTTGGGAGGCCAAGACAGGAGGATCGCAGGTTCACGGCCTGCCTCAGCTACTTAGTGAGACCCTCTGCAACTTTATTTTAACTTGTTTCAAAATAATGAATAAAAAATAGGGCTGGGGGTGTAGCTCGGAGGTAGATGCCCCTGGATTCAATCTCCAGTACTGCAATAAATAAATAAATAAATAAAGTTGGTTCTGCTTTACCTGGTGTGCATTTGATGGATGTCATAGCTGACGGTGGAGGCATCAGGAGGCCTGTGGGTAAATGGCCATATAGTAGCAATAAGAAGGTTTAAAAACTTTGAAAGTTGTACTTTCAGGGTGACTTGATTGTCCATGGTGATTATTACTGTGTGATTATTACTCTGTATCAGCACAGCATTTTACTTCTGAATGCTTAATTAACAAAGAGAAGAAGCCATCAACAGCAAGAGATGAAATGTCAGTAGTTCCTTCTAGGACCAGAGGCACCTTCCAGAATGTGTATGGTACAGCTGGCTCAGGCAGCAGCAGGCTGATTTTCAGAGGACTTTCTCTATGCTCAGTTTTAATATGCAGACTATTTATTAAGTCTGGCCTCTGATGGTCCCATAATCAGAGCCACACAGTCCTGCCCTCCCCACGCGCCCGCAGCGACCTGGCTACAGTCGCACCATGTACTGAGTCACCTGCATATAGCTTGTGGCTGTTGGGAGCTGTCATAGCAGAGAAGGGAAGGCCCAGGACACCAGTGGCCTTCTGAGCAGCACTCTGTACCATTCCCTTCCCTCCTGGACCTTTCCTTGAAACTCAGACTAAAGGCAACTTGCTTTTCTCTTTTCAAGCCAGCATCTCTGGAACCACTCACTGGCTTCCGCTGTTGCCTCCAGGGCTGGGAGTCATGGCACAGGGTCAGGAGGCAGTGGCTCGTGTGCACATGGGGACCCCTTGGATCCTGGTGCAACAGGGTCATGGCATTCTCCTGTGGAGGAGGTGGGCGAGCCAGCCCCATGAGCAGGCCAGGCAGGCTGGGAGGAGCACTGTAGGGCCAGCCAGCGGGGCTTGGCTTTTCTGGGGAGTGTGAACCTTGCTCCAGTCTTCTCCTGGCTTCTCTCTGGCAAACCTAAATACTCTGGATAATATCCTCTCCCCATAGCCTCATTTCCCACTCATCTTTAGACTAAGTTCTGCTTCGTAGCCAGCGGCTGATGTGTCCACCTCTCCTGTGTCGCCCACAAATCTCGTGCTCCCCAACCCCCAGGCCCACCACTGCCTGGGAGGTGGGGTCCTGTTCCCTCTGACCCCTTCCCATGGGCCCACCCTCCAGTGATTGCTGCTGGCCCAGGCTCAGCCCCTGCAGTGCTTCACTCCCACGGCCTTGTCCCTTTGCTCCTCGTGGGCACACCTCTTGAGCTGCTGGGCTCTGCTAGTTAGTTTTGTGGATGGGGTCTTGTCATCCCCTCAGCTCCCAGCCCAGAGCTGGGCATCCTCCTATCGGGATGGTGAGAATCCAGTCTGTGTGTTTCTTTCCTGCCTTCCACAGGACTCTTATCTAGAGTCAGTGGATGGGAATCTCCAGAGGGCCTCGGGCGCGTGAATTTAAAGGGCAACATCACAGCTCTCATGTTGACTGCAGGGAGGGAAGTGCACACTCTGAAGTGGCAGAGCTGGTTCTACAAGATTTTTCTAACACTTTGTGGTAGAGTTTTCATTTTTCCCCTTTTAAAGTTTTTCAGATAAAGCCGTGGAGGATAGTCTAAAGTTCTGCTTGTTTTTTTTCCCCCTGTGGAGCTGGAGATGGAGCCCAGGGCCTTGAGCATGCTAGGCAAGCGCTGGAGCTCTGAGCACTGAGCTTCACTCTAGCCTCCCTCACCCCCCACCCTGAGTTCTGCTTATTAAAATGGTTAATGAGTAGTTTTAGGATAGATGTTTATGAAGTCTAAATAAATAAATTTTAAAAAGGCCTGCCTAGTGCCATGTACATATCAGTCTTATAAATATTTCCTGAAGTTGGACTCACCTGTCTGTGGTTGGTGGGGCCAGGCAGTCAGGGCTGCAGTAGGTGAGGGCAGGGGGAGAGGGTGTGGCATAGAGCAGGAGGGATACCCCTGTTCTCTGTGACGGGTTAGTCTCCCCAACCTTCACCAAGTCATTGTTCCACTTGCTCTCTGTGCCCCTCTTTTTCCTCCTCCTTTCCCCCTCCCTCCTTTCTCTTCTTCCTCCTCCTCCTCCTCCTCCTCCTTGTCCTCCTTGTTCTCCTCCTCCTTTCTTCTTCCATTGAACCAAAGGCCTTACGCGTGCTAAGCAAGTGCTCTACCACTGAGCTATACCCCCAGGCTGCCCTCCTCATCCCTTTTTATTTTATTATCTTTGTTTTGAAACAGGGTCTTGCTAGGTTGCTGAGATTCTCGCTAAGTTGCTGAGGCTGTCCTTGAACCTGCAGTCCTCCCATCCCTTTTAAAAATTTGAAGCAGGGTGTGGTGGCGCACGCTTGTAATCTTAGTACTTGGGAGGCTGAGACAGGAGGATCGCAGGTTCATGGCCAGCCTCAGCAATTTAGTGAGGCCCTCCGCAACTTAGCGAGACCCTGTTTCAAAATAAAAAATATATAAAGGGCTAGGGGTGTAGCTCAGAGGTAGAATGCCCAGGGTTCAATCCCCCAGGACCACCAAAAACAAACAAACAAATAAAAAACCAAATAAATAAATAAATAACCGAGACAGTGTTTCACTGAGTTGCCCAGGCTGGCCTGGAATTTGGGATCCTTACTTTAGCCTCCTAAGTCTGGGATTACAGCCATGTACCATCACCCTGGCTCTGCACCCCCTTTTTATGTATTTTTGTTATCCCAAGGTATCTATAGGGGATTGGTTTCAGAAGTGTATACCAAAATCCATGGATGGTCAAATCCTTATATAAACTTGGGTAGTATTTGCATAGAACCTAAGCACATTTTCCATATACTTTAAATCACCTCTAGATTGCTTATAACTGATACAGTGTAAATGCTATGTAAGTAGTTATACTGTAGTGTTTGGGGGAATAATGGCAAGAAAAAAGTGGTAGATGTTCAGTAGATGTAACCCCCCCCCCATATTTTCAATCTGCTGTTGGTTGAATCAGAAGATGTGGAACTCCAGGAGGCAGAGGGCCGGCTGATCCTTGAATCCATGGTTCAGGAGATTGGTTATTGCTGTTTGGGAATATAGGACCTATCAGCAGAATATAGGCCTTGCTGTATTGAATTCAGACCCAGAGGGAGGACTCAGGTGATGATCTCAGTTCCATGTTAATCTTAACAAATAGCCCCCCCTTTTGTTTTTTTAAAGACCCATCAAAGTGGCCGAGTTTTAAGTCTCTGTGTAGTGTGTAGGGAGGATTGGTGAGGGTGTTGGAAAAGGACAGCTCTGTGTCTTAGTGAGAGAAGAAGCGGAAAGGGCCACTTGAGAGTGGGGTTGTTGAAGGTGCCTGTGGTACATGGTACACTCTCCATCCTAGCTGAAACATGCATCTTACAGATGTTCTTGGGCACGTGTACAAGGGGATGCGAACAGAACATACACCACTGTATATTCTCTAGGGCATAGCACTGGAGAGATGCAGATGCCCATCAGGGAAAGAGGCTGTTGTCTGTCACCGGATGGAGTTTTTGTAGAAGAGTGCTGGAGGCACACACCAACCCTTTGGGCTGCCTCAGTGACACAGCAGAGAAAGGCAGTTAGAGGGTGTGTGCAGTGCGAGCCTATTAACATAGAGTTAAATATACAAATCCATACCCTGTGTTGCTAATGGAACCATTCTAGATCTAGTAAATATGGGAAGATGTTTTTTTTGGGGGGAAAGTAAATGCCAAATTTGGGGGGAGAGAAGAAAATAGGGCAGGAGAGGTATAAGAGGGGGCTTCAACTATAATGCTTGATCCCTTTAAAAATAGTAAACATGGCTGAACCTTAAAATTTGATTAAGATGGAGGTAGGCATGTGGGAGTTTTTGCTTTCCTGTATGCTTGAAACACATCATTAGGAAAAAATAAAGCAAAATGTGGTAGATATATATGTGTACATATTAATGAACAGGGTTTAGGCCTGTTTTGCATTTCTAGTTAGATTTTTCAAGATGGGCATGTTTACCTCTTTTTGCAGCTCCCTTATAGAATCCTAAAGTTGTGGTGGCATTAATTGTTCTTATCAAAGAACTTTTATGTTCTCTTTTTTTATTTTAAATATCAGAAGGTAGGTGAAATATTTCAGGTTCTTCTGCATTTTAAGGAGACAGCTCTGTGCTTTGGGTTCCGCTTTGCTTCTACTAGGAAAATCTGTCCTTTGCTTAGTTCCCGTGGGTTATCAGTGAGCTCCCCACGGAGAAGGAGGATAGGTGGGCTGCAGGGAAGAGACCCACAGAGCCTGTGCCTTCCCATCCTTGAGTCTGCAGACTTTTCAGGATGTCTTGGAAAGAAGTTGGCTCTGAGTTACATTCCCTGTTATCCTGGCCAGGAGAATGGAGCGGGTTCTTGCTATCCCTGAAGGAGAGGTGCCTCCGAGTGAGATTTCTGGCTTAATTGGATTCGCATTATTGCAGTCAGGGTGGGAGTGCAACGGCACATTCCTTTCGTGCCAGTCGTGGGGGATGATCGCAAAGCAGGCCTTGATAGAATAATATCCTGTGCTCACTGGGCATCTCTCCGAGGAAATAAGAGCTTAATATGCCCCATTCAATTAATCCTCACAACATCCTATGGTGACTAGAAGGCCAAGAGTCTTAGCTCCATTTTACTTAAAAAACAGGAACATGATGACTCTGAGCTCCCCGGGAGCCCTCCAACTTTCCTCTAAACTCCACTGGTAGCTGAGGGGCAAGACATAGGTGAGGAGGAAGGAAATATTTATGGCGCATTGCCTGCATGCCAGACACTGATGGGAACTTTTAAAATGTTGATTTCTGAATCCTTGGAAAAGTTCTGGGGTTGGTGGTATCCTGGCTTTTCATGGAGATTTTGGGCTGGGGTAAGGTTAGCCCTGGCCCCACTGACCCTGAAGTTCTACCTCTTTCCAGGGCTGTTGCCTTCAACCTGGGGCTTTGAAAGATGCGATTGGGTCTGTCCTCGTAGCTGACAAAGGCTCAGAGGATTTGAAGCAAACTCACAAAGTTGTGGTGGCGTCACATGGTTGATATGATTGGAAACAGTTTTACCTATGCCACATAGTCTGATAGCCTTGGGCCAGTTTCAGAGCCCTTGAACTCACACTTTTTGGCAGGGCTGCCAGCCTCAGAGCCCCAAGGACAAACGCTGCCTTTCATGACGCCTATTGGTAGACTTCATTCTGCCACTGTGCTGGGCCCACACACCCTGTATCCTCTGGATTATTTTCATTTTGAATACCCTGGTTGATTGCAGGGAAGAGTCCAAAAGGGGAAACAAGGCTAATTGGGGCCTGTTGTCTTGCATGGGGCCTGTATGCATTTTATTTTATGGGGATTAACAGTGGGCTTTAGGGAGGTCATCTTGTCTAGTGTCCCTTTTTTATTAAGGGGCAGAGAGTGAGGACCCAAATGCAGACCTCTTTGATTTTAAGAGTTCAGAGTCCAGGTGCCATCACGCCTTTGGTGGGGTGATGTTTTATGTTGTTTTAAAAAAATATTGCTGGTCACTTACGAGCAATAGGGATGAGGGCTCAGATTTTAGCTGCTCTGAATTAGACAATGATTTCCCTTATCATAAGCAGAGTTCTTTATTAACCGAAAACACTTGGCTGTTAGACATGGTGTTTAATTGCTGTTAGAATGTATTTTTGTCACACTGCCCTATAATAAGCCAAAGAACTGTTTGTGCCAAACACAGAAGGGAAAGGAAGGGAGGATAAAAACCATTCTGCTGCTCCAACTCCCCATTCTAGCTGGGGTGTTCGGTCTGCTATTTTGGTTCCGGTTTCTGTTTATTGTTTCTACCTTTTACAGAAAGAACACCGATTCTGAAGGCTGGGCATGATCTGAGTGGAGACAGGTCATGCTATAGTGGAGAGCTCCTCTGGTTGTATAGATTTCTTTCCTTCTCCTACGTAGGCTTCACATGTTCTTAATAAACAATTATATTTATTTGGTACTCTCCCCCCCAAATTGAAATGACTTTATCTCTTATTTTAAAAAGTCAGAAATGCTAGTAAAAGAGCAAGCTACAAAAAAAGTGCAGCAAAGAAAATAAAATAGCCACTAATCCTATTACTGTGGATGTTTGGGTATAGGTTCCTGCAGACATTCCCCCCCCCGGGGGGGGGGCTCCTGTAAACATTAGACTCCTCCAGTGAAATAATTCCAATACTGTAGCAGTTTTATCCCCCAGCCTAGAGTTTAGTATGCTATTAAAAATACCTGCCAATGTTGATTAAAAATATCAGTAAATACATACATGCACACTGTATGTTGAAGTCACATGTTAGTGGGATTCCATTGCAGTTTCCTGTAGTATTTCATTAGGTTGATCTTCTTTTTGACTTTTTCCCACTGTGACTCTAACCCTTTACCTGTTTGCATCACGTGGAGATGCTTATCACTGTAGATCCATGCTTCTTTTCCATGATTTTTTCTAATGTCTGATTATTTCCTTAGGTTAAATTTCTAAAAGTAGAAATGTGGGTGAATAGTGTGCATACATTTTTAAGATTTGGGTTACATATTATTACATCACTTTCCAGAAAAAGTGGGCTAATTCATAATAGCAACTGCACTAAATTCCTTGGATTACTTATTTTTGAGCAAGTACCATAATCTCACAGTTCAAAAAAAGACCTAAAGAGAAGTCTCCTATCTGCATGTGTTCCCTCCTACTGGGGCTGAGTTTTTTGGTGTAGACTTCCAGAGTTTCTTTATAGACACACAAACAAATATGCATGTTATTTCCCTCTTGTCTAAACGCATAGCATGTTATGCATAGTCTTTAGTATATATATTTTGGCAGTACTGGGGATTGAATCCTGGGGAATTCTACCTTTGAGCTACACCCCAGCCTTATTTTTTGTTCTTTATTTTGAAACAGGGTCTCACTAAGTTGTAGAGGGCCTCACTAAGTAGCTGAGGCTGGCCGCGAACCTGTGATCTTCCTGTCTCAGCCTCCCAAGTACTGGGATTACAAGTGTGCACCACCATGCCTGGCTTTTATATTTTTTAAAATTAAGTGTTTCTTAGACTTCCAAGTCAGTACACAGAAACTGAGTTCTTCCCCTTTCTGTATGTGTGCAAGTGTGAGTGTGTAAAAACTGCCTTGTGTTTTATGGCACGGATGATCATATTTTATGTACTCAGTTTCCCATTGATAGATATTTGGGTTGCTTCCTGAATTTACTCTTGCAACGAGCACCACTTGCAGAACCTTGTGCACACACCAAGAGACATCGGGCTGCTACATCTGTGGGGGAGTGGTAGTTGGTACCCATGAACATGTGCATTTGCAAATGTAATCCCTACTGCCAACCTGCCCTCATACCTATCACCCCTGTAGAGAGCCCTAAAGTCCTAGTTCTTTCACCATCACTCTAGTCGTGTAAATAGTATACACTTAACAAATGCTAGAAAACAAAACAACCTGATCTTGTAGGCTGGTGTGGAAGGGCCCATGGCAGCAAGGGGCCAGAAGGAAATGGAAACAGTCACTATGGAATATGGCACTACCCCTGGGCCCACCCACGGGCACCCTCCCCGCCTCCCAGCATTAATCTGAAATAATGACCCTTCTGTGTACTAAACATGCAAGTGACTCTTGTGTGACCCGAGAAGTAGTCAGTCTTTTTAGAGACTGACCTCACACTAGCAAGCACAGGCCACAGCTTTAGCTAAGTGGTATTTGAAGTAATCCTTCCAACAATGAAAAGTTTGAGGAACTGAAATCATTGCCATTGAGACCAGCAACTTGTAGGTAGGGCCAAATTGAAAAGTCACCCTGGCTGGGGGTGCTGGATCTGGCAGCAGCTGGGAGAGTTGGGCCACCACAGCTCTAGCCAGAACTTGGGTAGACTAGAGAAGGCGTGATGGCACCTGGGGTACTCTGAACTCTGATATCAAAATCACTAGGATAGTTTTGTTCCAAACAGGGTGGTTTCCAAGCCACAAAAACAGATGGAGCCTTTTCAATACAAGGTGATTGAAAAAAAATCTGTTAATAAAGAAAAAAGATGAAGCTGTGGGGCTTACAAGTTCCTTAAGTAGAAGGAAATATTTTCTTCAAGAATTCTGTTAGGGTAAGAAGCCTATTTGTTTCATGGTGGTGGAACCATCTGGCCCTATGCACTCTTTGCAGTAATGCAGACCAACAAGCTTAAGGACCTGGAATTGTTGCATTTCAAAGGCTTGTCAAACTGGTCTTGGGGACAGTATTCCCTAAGGCTGATCTGAGCCCTTGAGGTCTGGGAATGCTAAGCACCCACCTGATGCCTTTGGGTGACCTTGACCCCTTGCCTCCTCCCTCTTCTCATAGATGGCTTTAACATAAAAGCCTTTATCAGATCTAACCTGTGCAAGTGCACTAAAAACCACTTTGAAGTGGGGTGTGGTGGCATATGCCTTTAATCCTAATACTTGGGAAGGAGGAAGGAGGATTACAGGTTCACAGCTGGCCTCAGCAACTTAGTGAGGCCCTCTGCAACTTAGTGAGACTCTGTTTCCAAAAAAAAGGCTGGGGGTGTAGCTCAGAAATAGAAAACCCCTGGGTTCAATCCCCAGTACCACAAAAATAAGTGAATAAGTAAATAAATATCACTTTGAAATTAGGGTGAGTCCCTCCATCTCTTCTATTTTATTTTTGGTGTCTAGCTCTTTAAGATATGTAATTTTTTCTTTGTTTTTCTAAATAAATGCATCCTAACTATTGGCCTCTCAAAGGTTCTTTCCTGGGGGCTGTGAGCCCCGTTCTGTGGAGGAGGCTTGTCTTGCCCTGGCTCCTGTGATCTTCAGTGCTCTTGGAATTACTGCCCCATGGAGGCCCAATTCCTGGGGCCTCCGCCAGCAGGGCTTCTGTGTACTCTGACCTCTGCAGTGGGCTCACCTGGCCTGCGGGAAGGTTGTTTGCTTTATTCTGATCAGATCTGGTGTGGTCAGGTCTCTTTCATGGCCTTGCCTTCCCGGGAGATAAAAGTGGGGTGCTGGGTGCTTTGTGGGCTGCCTGTAGGGTCGTTGGTGGAGTTTCAGATGTAGACACTGATTCACCTGTAGGTTTAGCTCCTGCCCAGGGGCTGCAGGTGGCTCCATGGAATATCACCAGCTGGGTGCCATTATGTGTGGGACAGCCTGATTCCGCAATGGGTGCGTAGAGGACTGTAGTGCCCTGCTCTGATCTTTCTCCTACCTCCCAACTTGGTGGTGGGTGGCGACAGACAGGAGTCACCTGGGTATGTGGAAGCACAAGGAGACTGCTGTGGGCAGGGGGAAAGGTGTGCTGGAAAAGGCTGGCTTTAAGAAACGACTAAAGCCACACAAAGCTCAAAGCACAATATCCAGGGTACATTATATAACGGGCCCCATTGAAAGGCACATTTTGAATAATCTTAGGAAAAGGATCCTAAAAATTGCTTTCATAAAAATACTACGAAAGGGTCGTAGGCATGGGAGAACTTGCCTTCCAGCAAGCTGACTGTTGCTTGAAGCTTTGCCAACATCTAGAGTCCATATTCCTTAGGAAGGGCCACCTTGGGACTGACAGCTCACAGAGGCTTAGAGGAGGGTGTGTGTACCCGCCAAGGATGGGCCATGGGGGCTTTCTCCTTATCTCATATCCCCCAGACCCTTCTGACTGGCCTCATAAGGAAACAGATGGCGCACCAGGGATAGTGCAGAAATCACAAGGGCTCCCTGCTGTATGAAAGAAAGGAATGGGGCCATAAAGATTTGAAATCTCCCAGGAAAGGAAAATGATTCTCTCAATGAAATATCGATAAAAGGGGAGCCTTAAAAAAGACAAAAATTGTGAACCCAGATTCAGGTTGAATCAGATACTGGCTTTTAACCTTTTTGAAAATTGTTACTTTAAACACAAATGAAATGAAATACAGACTATGAAAGCAGATTAAATCATTTTTATGCTTCCTGGTTTTTGGTGTCATGTGATAGGAAGAGTTAATGGAGAGATGAGCAGGGTTTGGAAGGAGAACGGGGCTCAGTCAGTTGAAACACATGCCACAACTTTTCAGGAATCTGGGAGAAGCCAGTAGCCAGGACCCCTGGGTTGGGAGCTGTGCAAACGCAGTGAGGCATCCAGGACAGGATTCTCTAGTCAGGGCAATTTTTAAAGCAGAGTTGCCTGTCCCACGTCTGCCTGGAGTGAGCAGATGTTGCAGAACAGTGTCTTTGTCTGATTGATTTGGGGGAGCCCCAGCAGTTGTGTGGAGGTGGGGATCCAGGGGCAGAGTTGCAAGTACCTACCTGCAGAAATAAACAATTCTTTTGAAACATCAGTAGAGAAAAAAAGGGGGGGGGATAAAGGCATAAAGGCAGCCTAAGATTTATCTGAAAAGGAAGTGGAAAGTTAAAGTTGCTGGGGATCTCATTACTGTCTGTCTCGCTCACCGTAATTAAAAAATGCCTGAATGATCTTAATAACACATGATTCAGCTGACAAGCACTAATTGCCCTGTATCAGGCCAAAAGAAGATGAATGTTGTCAAGAAAACCACAAGTCAGACAAGCTGATTCTCTCTTAGTCTGACACCGTGTTCCCATGTACAGACCAGTTTTTGCTGGAGCTCTTCCAGCGTCGAACGCAGCTCTCGACCTTCCCATCAATTTTCATCGCTGCCAGGCCTGGCTGTTTGTGACTCTCAGCTCCCATTACTTCTGCTCACCCGGCTCGGCCCGGGAGCCCAGGTCTAGAGACAAAATGTAAATATACTTCTTGCTCTTATCTTGGTCCTTTTAAAGAAAGAAATCTGTTCCCATTCAATATGAAGGCCCCGGTGGGCTTGTCAGTGAATTACGTGGCATTTGGGAATTGATTTTCTGACTCCGCAGATTTGTCAAGAATTTCTTCTGCCTTTTGAAGGATTTGATGGAATCTGTTGGGCCACAGACTCCCGTGGTTGAGTATTTTGCCTGCAGAGGGACGGGAACCAGCAACTCTTTGTCACTTCGGCATCCACAAACCTACATAGTGGAGATTTTGGGGGAAAGAAGGGGGGTGGAATAATGATACTGGTAACCTACACATTTATAGAACAACTGAGCCATTTTGTCCTATTAAAACAGAACTATAGTTCTGAATCTAATGTTGAAATTATTAAAATTTCCAAGGAAAGGGACCTCTATACCTCCATACCCTAGGCAGTGTACTTATCAAAGAAAGGGCCACAACTTTATAATGCCTTCATCTTTCCCCTTCCCCAAACTCTGCATCTGTATGTGTTGGTCCACTTGGCATGGGATCCTGGGCAGGGGCGGGGGGAGGCAGCCTACTGTAGGGAGGGAGATGAACATGATACTTGTCTTCACCTGGGCAGGCGGGTGGGGGGTGCACAGTGGCAGGGGTCACCAAGCGCAGACCAGTATCTTCCATGACAGCCCTGTCCCTCCCTCCTGAGAGGAAAATAACTGGAAATAGAGTGGTTGGTTCTGAAGCTGGCAGAGCTGGGTTATGTCTGTGGGGCCAAGGGCACAGTGAGCCTGCTCCCTGACCTGAGGAAGGGCAGTGGCTGCATGGGGCTGCCTCAAGGTTCCAAAAGAGTGTCTTTGGATCAAGGCTCAGCACAATGCCGAGTGCCCAGGTTGCCTAGGACAGCGAGTTGCTCTAAGGAAGTTGTTTTTTTTTTTTTTAAAAAGAACTTGTCTCCTAGTAGAAAGAGAGAAGGCTGGTGAATCAATACATAACACTACATAAGTCATTCACTAACTCGGTGAATTGGTTGCAGAGACTCATCACAGTGTGTACCCTGTTGCGAGGGGGCTGGCCATGCCCTGGGAGTGCCCCAGAGCCGCTGCACACAGAGCGTCTGGTTTAGCCTAGTTGCCCAGTGTCTCTCATCAAAAACATTTTTCTGGAATTAAAAGTGAAATGAACATTTATGATGATTATCAAATATTGTCTTAGTTGTAGAAATAAACAAAACGCAACAACCCTAAAGTTAGGCAGTTATCCATTACAACATTACGACACCCACAGAAATAAAGCCAGAGTGCTCTTTCTGGTCCCCATTCCGGTGTCACTGTGTCATCTCTCGACTTTGAAACACAGGACCTGTGCAGTGCTTGGCACAAGGCAGGCGCCCAGGATCTGGCAGCTGTTAATGTGCATGTTGCAGGAGGAGCCAGCATGGGAATCCGCATGCATGTCCCTGCTTTGAGCCGGCCCTCTTTTAGCCCTGGGATGGAATCTTCCCTTCTTGGTGACTGGTGACCTGGAGGCCTGGACTCCCCCACTGGCCCAGTGACCTTGTCTCCTGGTTCCGCCTTGGATATCCTGGGATTCAAAAATTAGGGATAAAAGCCTTTTTCTGGCTTCTGAGACCCTGCTGGTTCTGCATTTTCTAAGTAACAGCGTCTCTGTGAATCCCTGAGTCACTGGAAACAGTCGAGAGAGTCCAGATCTGTGACTAATTTCAAATCCTGACATTATTGGCTCAGTTTTAAAATTTCAGGCTGTGTGTGGGGGGGGAGTGCTCATTCCATCGTCTTCATATCTCACTGATTTTTTCGCATGTAGGAGTGGTGCTCATTACCCTGACGATTACTTTTTTTAAAATTGAGTTATTTATATTGTGGGGCAAGTCTGTCACACAGTCTGGATGCAGAATGTTGCCACCCTTTTAATCAGAATCCTGTCAGTAATTTCTGTTTACAATAGGACTATTGAAATGATATTGGGATGAAACTAGCATAAGACGGAACTTGTCACCTTGCTTGCAATTTTTATAATATGTATACAGATAAGAGTTGGCTTTTGTTCATAAAGCCATTTTTATTTATCATTATGCTTTTATTAGCTAATGTTTTTGAGCCCCCACAGTATTCAGGGGCTGTTAAGAAATGTGAGGGTAGGGTAGAGTCCCTGGTCATGGGTCTTGCAATCTCTTATCTGTAGTTATTTTAGAGTCCTCCTGATAGAGTGCCAGAAGTACCTGAGTCCAGAACTCCTTGCTCCTCTCTCATTATTGAACATGTACTTTTCTCTCCTATAATTGCTGCAGTATAGAAAATGCCCCTTATCTGTGGGATATATATTCCAAGACCCCCAGCAGATGCATGGAACCAAGGATAGTACTGGACCCCAGAGATCTTATGTTTTTCCTGTACATACATACCTATGATAAAGTTTAATTATTAGGCATAGATATTAATTATATCTAATAATAAAATAGAAGAACTAGGATACCATGACAATTGATCTGTTAACAGAGACAGGAACTAAGTGACTTACAAGTGGGTAGTATATATGTTGTGGATACGCTGAACCAAAAGATGATTTGTGTCCTGGGCATGACACAGTGGGATGGTGTGAGATTTCATCATGCTACTCAGACTGGTGTGCAATTTAAGACATATCAATTGTTTATTTCTGGAATTCTTCATTAACTATTTTAAGACTTTGGTCGACTATAAGTAGGTAGAACCATGGAAAGTGAAACTGCAGATAAGGGGGACTGCTGTATTAGTTTTTAGGTGGGATGGGAAAGGCCACATGCTTGTGGGGCCCTCATCCCCCAAACCCAGTACTTTTTGGACAGGTAACTGTGGGGTAGGCAAGTGTTAAACTCAACTGTCCTCCCCTCCCCCGCCCCACTCCCCACAGTGCCTGGGAAAGCCAGCTTCTCCCCAGAGTAGAGTAGCTAATAGGCAGTAGGCGGTACTCTGGGGCAAACATGCATGTGATTGTCAATTTTATGGATTACAAATAATTCTCTTTAATGTCCCTCCCCCCCTTTGCAAAGGCCTATGCATTATAGAACATTGACTTTAGCATAGAAAGTGCTTAATACTTGATTTGGCATCTTAATGGATATTTACACAGTGACACCACAAATGTTGGATAAACAGGGGATTTGCTTTAATGAGCTCTTCAGTGATTTGAAGCCATTTCCCCCTTGCCTTCTGGAATTCTGGGCTCTAGTTCTGCCTGGTTTTGGTGGTGCCGAATGTGGGTGGGCCTGCTCTTGAGGTGCTGCACTGTCTTGGATTTCCTCTCCCTTCCTCACTGGGGGACAGGCGCCTCCTCCCTGCTCCCCATGTGTCCTCAGCAGCGCTTATTTCTGTGATTTGCATGTAGCAGAAATATTTGTTGCACTGAATTATTTTTACATGCCAGCCTTTCATGTGGCCAACATATTGAGGTCTGTTTCCTTTGGCTGGAGGCTGGGGGGAATCTTCCAGCTTACTAAGGAGTTTTGGAAACCTCAGGGCAAGGGAACCCTGTTGAGGGCTGGGAGGGTTTCCAGCCAAGGGTGACAATGAGGGGAGTGCCCAGATATATCCCCTCCACAGTGTTTGGACTCAGGCAAGTGTGACTTGCCATGGTGCCAGGCCAACAGGAAACCTAGGAAGCCTTTGGAGTTGGACAGGCAAGTTTCTTTCCTGGGTCAGAGAGGGAAGAAGCCAAAGATGGGAGAATCCTCCCCAGACCTCAGAGCCCCTTGTTCTAAAGGCCTGGCTCAGTGCTGCCCAGGCCCCCACACAGCTCCCTGAGCCTTGGAGTAGGTACAGCCTCGGAATGATTTCTTCTTTGTGACCCACAAACTAGTCTGTTAATATGAATGTTTTCCAAAGATATTTTGCCCAGCGTTTACTGATGAGGCTGTTAGCTTAAAGGAATGACAGTACTAGCTTACACTTCAGGAATACTTCCTCTGTGCCAGGGACTGTTCTGAATGCCTCTCACACTAACTCGGTGGCTCCTCACGAGAGCAGAGAGCAGATGCTCTTGTCACTGCCGTTTACAGGGGAGGAAACTGAGGCATTGGGTGGTCCCATGCCTGGCTTCCGTGAGCAGATGGCAGGTTTGGAATTCCAGCCAGTACAGCTGGTCCAGGATCTCTGTGCCCTGTGGGAGGTGTTTCTTGGGCCTCTCTGGCCCTCCCAGTAGACCCGGAGATGGTAGTTACCAGGGTGCCAGCGATCCCTCAGGGCCTGCCCTTGAAGAGGTGCCTGGTGTTCATGCTGACATTACTGTGGGACTATCTGTGTGACCCCCAGGCTGCTGCTGTCCCTGGCCCTGATGCAAGGCCCAGAGGAGCCAGTGGCTAGGGCAGTATCTACAGCTGCTTTTGGGGATGGTGGTGTCATCCTCTGGGATTTATTCTCAGATGCCATTCCTTTGTTTTGTTCAGAAGCTCACTGCCCCTTGGGTCTGTTTTGGTTGATGTGCAGCTCGGCAATCCTGGGTTCCCTTGTGTGCTCACCTTAGGGGGCACATCCACGGTCCAGGAACCAGTGGTATGTAATGTTGGACACAGGGATGGATTTCCAGGGTGGGCTCCTCGAGGGTTGGTATGTTCCATACACATCATCGAGCGTCTTCCTTGTGCCAGGCACTCTGCCTTACTTCACTGAATTCCAATGGATAATAAATTCAGGTCTGTCTCTAGGTTTATGTACATCTGTATACCTCTGTATACTTCTAAATGAACCTAACACTTATTGGCTTATTGTGTTTCTCCTCGTCTTTACCCATCAGCCTGATTCCTTGTTCACTCGTAGCTTCAGTGCTGAAATCACAGGAGTGAGTACGTGAATCCAGCTCCTTTCCTTTCTTCCCAGGCTCTGGCACAGAGGAAATGGCTATTAAAGTCAGCTGAATTAAGTCAGTCCTCACAAAAACCCGACAAAGTTGGTATCACGCCTCTTGTGCAGATCAGACAGTTGATGCTGAGAGAGAGAGAAAAGGTTTCCCTGAGGAGGGTCTTCTGAGGTTTGTGGAAGACCCGCCTCCCCCTCATCATCCAGTGCCCTTTTCCCCATTCCACAACTTTGTCTCCAGGTACACGTTGGCCTTTGTTTCCCACTACCCCCTCTAGTTTTCTAGTCACTTCAAGTGTTAAAGGATTTATAAAATAGCCTTCAGAAGAGTAAAACAATTTTTTCTCTGAGAGTATCCAGTGCATGTGGACTGCTCAGGAAGTAATTTTCTAGAAAAAGGAGCTCTGTGTTGGGAATATAATTGTCTTGCATGGTACCGAAACTCTCCTCTCAGCCTGAGTGTTTCCATGTTCATTTAGCTTAGAGAGGGTTCTGGGGTTTTTGTAGCAGAGACACACCTGCCCTGAAAGAGGAACCATCACTGTTGGTGTGTGACCACATGTCCCCAAGGACTGGGAGAGAGTAAAGGCCAGTGGCAGGGACTGCTTGGAGGAAGAGAGTTTCAGGTGTGCCGGGGAGCCCCAAAGCAGGCAGTGTTTAGAGATTCCAAGAGTAGGGGGTTTGGGGGATCTGTTTGCTCATAGCAGCAACCCCAACCCTGAACCGGCACTGTGGGATAAAAGGGATGGATCGAGAAGGGTAGGTGGGGTGTCTGCTCTCAAAGTTCAGGAATCCAAGAGTGTGGTGGAAATGGGGACATGGAAGCTTGCGGATTGCTGTCCATGAGCAGGTAGGGCACCCCTCCCCCACATTGGAGTCAAAGCACCTGGCAGGCTTGGCCTTAGATCTGTTCTTGGGATTAGAACGAAACGTGGGCCTTACTTTTTAAGCTGCCGCTCTTGTGGGTCAGCATGGGGCAAAATGCTAAGTCTCTTATCAAACACACATGAACACTGGTTCAAAAATAGCAGCTTGTTTCTGATTTATGTGTTTTCACTCACTGCTAGGACACAAATCTGCTTTCTTGTTTGCTGAATTTTGTTTATTCTATCATTTAATCAGTATTGACTTAATGAATTGGCCAGGTTAACCTTGAACTCTTTTGTGGCTGCTGCTATTGCCGTCTCCTGTTTCTCACTTTACACACTAACATGAGATCTTTTTATTTCTGAAGTGTGGTTTGACATTGTTTAGGCTGTTGCTTGCTTCTTATTTTTAACTCTTCTTTTGTCACTTAAGTAAGATGTCTTAATTCTTATTTAGTGTTAGATCATTTTGCAGAATTTTTTTTTGGAGTATGATTTTGCATCGTGTTTTGAACACTTTCCTATGCCAGTATCTTTAAGTTTTATGGAATGCCGGGCGTGGTGGCACACTCTTGTAATCCCAGTACTTGGGAGGCTGACACAGGAGGATCACAGGTTCGCGGCCAGCCTCAGCTACTTAGAGAGGTCCTCTGCAACTTAGTGAGACCCTGTTTCAAAATAAAGAATAAAAAAATAGGCCTGGGGGTGTAGCTCTGAGGTAGAATGCCCCTGAGTTCAATCCCCAGTACCACAAAAAAAAAAAAAAGAGAAGAGTTTTATGGATCATATATTCCTGTTCTCAAAGACATTTAATTATTAGATATAGACACCAGAAATGCTGTCTTTACTCATTTCATTTGGAATTCCAGGTCAAGGAAGTGGGCTTTTTGAGGTTTGTGATTGAATCCAACCCACTCTACAATCAGGGTGTCCTCAGTGGTTCCAGGTATGGTGGTGAATCCAAAACTAAATAGGATAGTCTCCTAGCTGGGAGGGGTGGCTCACACCTTGAATCTCAGCTACTTGGGACACTAAGGCAGGAGGATTGTAAGTTCTTGGCCATCCTGGGCAACTTAGCAAGACCTTGACTCAAAATAAAAAAATAAAAAGGGCTGGGGATGTACCTCAATGGTAGAGCACCCCTGTGTTCGATCGCCAGTATCCCACAAAAACAAAACCACCCCTGCCTTCTTGGCAGTTGGGCCAAGAAGACTCACTAATAACCAGAAGCCACCTAGGATGTTTCATGTGCTCCCAAGAATACAGGCCAGGGAGGGCAGGAGAATGGGGGAGGATTCATGGATGCAGTGGCATTTGAATTCCAAATTTGGAGTGGTAGGATTCAAATATGAATTTGGGGACAATGATCCTTCTTTATTTCCTTCCCTAAATTCAAAGAAATTATCACTTTTTACTGGGGTAGAACCCAGGGGAGCTCTACCACTGATCTACATCCCCAGCCTTTTTCATTTTTTATTTTGAGACGGGGGTCTCACTGAGTTGCCCAGGCTGGCCTCGAATCTGCAGTCCTCCTGTCTCAGCCTCTTGAGTCACTGGGACTACAGGCCTGCGCCACTGTGCGTGACTAAAATGCTTGCTTTTAAAAACTGGTGATGGGCGTGGTGGTGTATGCTTGTAATCCCAGTACTTGGGAGGCTGAGACAGGAGGATCACAGGTTCGCCGCCAGCCTCAGCTACTTAGTGAGGTCCTCCGCAACTTAGTGAGACCCTGTTTCAAAATAAAGAATAAAAAAGAGGGCTGGGGGTGGAGCTCAGAGGTAGAGTGCCCCTGGGTTCAATCCCCAGTACCACACACACAAAAAAAAGGTTGGTGTAGGTGGTGACTTTCTATATGGAGAATGTCTGCTTGTTTTTTTTTTTTCCCCATCCTTTGTCGAAATGTCAAATTGAGTTATTTGTAAGGCTTTGTCATTGGGAGTATTAATTCTCTTCATATGGGTTGCTGTATTTTGTTTTGCATAGACTAGACTGGAAGCCCTGGGCAGGTAGGGGCAGTGTCTAGGTGCCTATTTTAGCTTTCGCCCCCACAGATTGACTCCAAGGAGATGAGGGCTCCCTAGATGCTTGTTGGATGAGTCAGATCCCTGGAGTGTCTTTTTGGTGTTAAATGGAGAGTTTGTCCATGTCTGTACCCTCCTTGCTGCCTGTTGACCGATACAAACTGAAGATGAACTTGTTAAGAAAACCACATCTAGAAGCGATCTGCTGGTCCAGTTCTTTTAATTTTAGGTTTGGTATTGCTCCTTTTCCTCCCATTTGGTGAAGTGGTGTAATGCTTTAGCACATTTTAAATAAGATTACACAAGCTGCTGTGAGTTGGCATCAAGTGTCTTTTAATCTGTAGAGAAAATGTTACCTCCTTCATTTGCAAAACAGAGTGTTTCTGGCACCATATCCCAGTGTCTTCTGGTTGTTCTGTTTTTCAGAACTTATTGTGGGCTTCTAATTACTCTCATTTAGACGTCCAGGACAGAAATTGCCACTTCAACAAGAAAATCTTGCAATGAGCCGGAGGAAATGGGCTCATCATTACTGTGTTACATGCAGCCTAAAAATCTATGTGGATTTTTATTTCAGAAGAATGTGACTGTTTAATTGAAAAATGTTGTTAAAATGTGCTTTCCCTTCCCATCAGTCTGTTGTTAATGCTTATATATCCAAGCTAGAGTCAGTTAAAATTGGTGCCCCTTTGCCAAAATATGTCTTGTCTTTCATTTCTGTGCAGGATTTTGTGATGCTAGATCTATTTTTGTTTAATTAGGCCCTGCAAGAAAATGAGGGAGAGCTGTATTTAAAATTTTAGACCATTAAAGGGCCTAAAAGTATCCTAGATGAAAGACACAAAAAATTAACTTTAATATATCTTATATGAATAAAAACCAGTAGGGAGAATATTTCCAGAAACCCTTTCCCTTTTTCCTTCTTTAGACAGCTGGCTGAGATTAATTGCAGGCCTGAAAGCAGGCATGTTTGCTAGTTTTCCTTGTTCTATTACTAGAAAATAGCTCTAAGAGGGAACAGAAACACTCAGTCTCCTTGTATTTTGGAGGCAAGTTGTAAATTTTATAACTCACTAATATAAAGTATTTGATTAACATCATATTTTCCTTTCTTTTTTTTTTTTTTTTTTTTTTTT